>LNAC01001853.1:51720-82584 GCA_002007465.1 Ailurus styani
TATTTTATTTTATTTTATTTTATTTTATTTTATTTTATTTTATTTTATTATTTTATTTTATTTTATTTTATTTTATTTTATTTTATTATTTTATTTTATTTTCTTGAGAGCAAGAGAGCAAATTCAGGGAGGAGGAGCAGAGGGAGAGGGAGAAGTTCACTCCCTACTAAGAAGGGGGTCCAATGCCAATGCTGGGCTTGATTCCAGGACCCTGAGATCATAACCTGATCCCAAGGCAGACTCTTAACCAACTGAGCTACCTAGGCACCCTTCCCCATAATTTTTTCCAAAAATACCTTTGTACCTGCTCCAATCCCCTTTTCCTAAATGACCTTTTCCTATACTGTTGTTACAGTCAAATTACCATGAATTTCTTCTCTTGATTTCACTGTCAACCTTATTCAAAGCACACTCTTTACTGTGGCTTCCACTTCTTTTATATATTTTAAAAGTAATAACCGTTTTATTAAATTACAGCATTTATAGAGAAGCGCACATATCACAAGTGCTCAGCTTGATGAATATTTATAAAGGGACAGACTTTGTAACCAGCACCCAGGTGAAGAAATATATATTTATTAGTCCTCCAGAAGCTCAAATATACCCGGCTTGTTTTACAACTCCTACCAAAGTTAATCCTTATCCTGACATGAATAGCACAGTTTAATTTTGCCTATTTTTAAATGTTATTGAGTAAATATAGAAATACAGGATATCTTTTTTTTCCATCTGAGTTCATTCCCTGAGCATGTTGTGTACAATAGCTATGATTTATTTTTATTGAATCTATTAAGGGAATTTTTATTGAATCTATTAAGGGCATATGCCAAGTGTTTTCATCTATTCTATGGTGGTGGGCATTTTGGTTTTAGTTTTGGTATTAAATATTATCCTGCTGGAGCGCCTGGGTGGCTCAGTGGGTTAAAGCCTCTGTCTTCAGCTCAGGTCATGATCTCAAGGTCCTGGGATCGTGCCCTGCATTGGGCTCTCTGCTCGGTGGGAAGCCTGCTTCCTCCTCTCTCTGCCTGTCTCTCTGCCTGTTTGTGATCTCTTTCTGTGTCAAATAAATAAATAAAATCTTAATAAATAAATAAATAAATAAAATCTTGCTAAGGACATTCATGTATATCTTTGACATCATATGTATGCATTTCTATTGATTAGATATTTAAGAGTACTTTTTGCTGTGTTATAAGGAATAGCATATGTTCAACTTCAGTAGAAAATTTTAAAACAGTTGTCCAAAGTTGGTCACACCATTTTACTCCCCTACCAGCACTGTATGATTTCCTATTGATCCACATTGTCACCAACATTTAAAGTTATATGTTTTATTTTAGCCTTTGGAGTGTGTTTAACCAGACATTGAAATTTTGAAAGTTTTTAATGTATAATAATGTTGTCTGCCAAAAAGTGACAATTTTATTCCTTCCTTTCACATTGTTATTCACTTTTTTTTAAAATGATGGAGTAGAAGTAGTTTTTTTTCAATGTGGAGTAGAGGGAGTTGTATTACACATCAATTTCCCTGTATCTCTATTACATTTTCAATCTTAGAGGGAATGCTTTCAACTCATTAATATATGGGACGTTTGATAAAGTTTTTTTTCTTGATAAATATTCTTTATCTGATTAAAGACATTGGCTTTTATTCTTACCTTTGTAAGAATTTTTAATCATGCTTGTATGTTCAGTGTTGTCAAATGGTTTTTCTGTTTCTATTGAAATGTTCATATAAGTTTTTCTTCTCTTCCTTTTCCTATATATAGTGATACATTTCAATGGTTGATATTTACAATTCTGTATTTTTTAAATTTTATCATAAAAATTCAAAAATACAGATAAGTTTAGATAATTTTATAGGAACCATTTATATTCCCACCACCTACACTCTATAATTGTTAAGATTTTGCCAGAATTGCTGTATCACATAACTCTCTATCTCTTCATACATCCATCCTTCATTTAAAAAAATATATTGAATGTTCGACCAATCCTTGACTAAGTTCCCTTTGCATTTCTATGTTATATTTTTTTTAATTTTTATTTTTTAAATAATAATAATTATTTTCTTTTTTTGACAGAGAGAGACACAGCAAGAGAAGGAACAGAAGCAGGGGGAATGGGAGACGGAGAAGCAGGCTCCTCGCTGAGCAGAGAGCCAGATGGGAGGCTCAACCCCAGTACCCTGGGATCATGACCTGAGCCGAAGTCAGATGCTTAATGACTGAGCCACCTAGGCACCCCTCTTTTTTTTTTAATATATATTTCTGGGAAATTTTATCATTATTTTTTAGATATTTATGTCTATCTTTGGAAATTATCTGTACATTTTCCTTTTTTCTTTATAACGTCTTTGTCAGGTTTTAGGACTCAGGATATGTTAACTTCATAAAATGAATCTTCATGGAGTCCCCCTTTCTCCAATTGTTGGGCAACATTTATATTAGACTGGTGGTAGGTTCAGTTCAGTGGAATAGTAAGCTGGGACTGGGATTTTCTTTTGGGGAAGGTGTTTTGTTTTGTTTTGTTTAGAGAGAGAAAGAAAAAGCAAGTGTGAGTGTGACATGGGGAATGGAAGAGGGAGAGGGAAAGAGAATCTTAAGCAAGCTGTATACCCAGTCTGGAGCCTGACATCAGGCTCATTGTGAGGCTGGATCTCACAACCTGAGATCATCATCTGAGCTGAAATCAAGAGTTGGATGCTTAACCAACTGAGCCTCCCAGCTGCCCCATGGGGTAGGTTTTCAATTTACTTAATAAATATAGAGTTTCTAAAAAAATAAATAGAGAAATAAATGAAACTCGAGTTTCTATTTGATTTTCAGTTTTTGTAGGTTATGTTTTTCAGAACGTTTGTTCTTTTCTAAATTGTCAGATTTAATAGAGTGAAGTTATTCATGGTATCTTTCTTTTGAGTTTTTAATGTATAATGTCTACAGTGATACTATCTTTTTCTTTCTTGCTACTTATAATTTGTGTTTTATATGTTCGTGATTGACATTGCTATAATTTTGTCAACTGTTTTAAAGAAACAACGTTTGGCTTTATTGTTTTCTGTTATTGCCCTTTGTTTTCTTTGTTTTTAATTTCTGCTGTTATCTTTAATTCCTTCCTCTAGTTTCTCAGGTTTGATTCACCATGTTTAAAATTAGCTTTTTAAGACACTTCATTTCCAGTAAGTGTATTTAAAAAAATAATTTTTCCTCTAAGCACTCTTTAAATTCATTCTACATGTTTTGACATATTTCATTATGATTCTCTACTGCAAAATATTTCTTATTTCTTTTGTGATTGCTTCTTTGAACAATGGGTTATTTTAAATGATATTGTTTAATTTTTTACTGTGGGCCATGATTTTTTTTTTGTTTTAGTGATTGTAGTGATGAATAAATACCTTGAATAATTTCATGTTATATGTAAATCAAAAGTAATCAAGTTTTTTTAGTGAGATAAGTATTTTTTTCTTTTAATTGTACTATTTAGTTTTTAATGTAATTAATAATGGCACTGGTTTTTTATCTACCATCTATTTGAATTCTATTTGACCCATAGTTTGTTTCACGTTTTCTTCCACTTTTTCTTATACGTTAACAAATACATTTCACTTTCATATTCTTCAATTAGATTGTTAAGTACATCTTTAACATGTTTTCCTTCATGGTCAATATACATTCTCAACTTATTACAACCTAATGCAAATCAATAATATTCCACTTGTCCCATATACTAGAACCTTAGAAAGTTTTATATCTATTTATCCTCCCCATCTTCACATTATTAAGTATATACTTTTACTTATATTTAAGTTTGTACAGCATATTACTGTTATTGTTTTGTATTGCATTTTTTCTTTAAATTTATCCACATATTTACTTTTTCCACTAATCTTCATTTCTTTCTAAATTTCCTACTTCATTTCCTGCTGAGAGCATTCTCCCTCTGCTCTTAGTGTTTCTTTTACTAAAGCTATGCTGAAAGCAAATGTTCTCTGTTTTTTGCTTTGTTTTGGTCTGAACATCTCTTTATTTTGTCACCATTATTAAAAGTGTTTTATTACTAGAGAGGGTCTCTTGATTGGATTTTTCAGCACTTTTAATTATCATTCAATTTTGTCTGCTTCTAGCAAAGACTGAAAAACAAACAAAAAAGAGAACAAAAAAAAATATCA
This sequence comes from Ailurus styani, assembly GCA_002007465.1. NCBI lineage: Eukaryota > Metazoa > Chordata > Mammalia > Carnivora > Ailuridae > Ailurus > Ailurus styani. The sequence continues at coordinate 55,892 of LNAC01001853.1, forward strand.
ACAGCAAAAACTATCCCATTTTAATTTAGCTCTTTCCATCCACATTTCTCCTCTTTCTCCTCTTACCAGACTACCATTTAGTTTCCAAAGATACCTTCCCCACCCTTGTCTGTGTACCTTGCTCAAATCCTTTCCATGCTTGCAGAAACTTTTAGTATTTTTTTTGACTACTTAGTATCTGTATCCCTTTCTTCTGGTAACAGCAAACTTATGTTCTTTTGGGGAATACTCTTTTCCTTTTCCAAATGACTGGGATGGAATGACAATCAGAATGAATCATCTTCTCTTCACCAAGGAGTATATATTTCAATCTAGGCTAGCCAGATACTTTTCCTTGGTATATTAATCTTGAGCTTAGGTGCCCAAAGACTGAAAATAATTAGAGTTGATTCTTCCTGATGATGATACATGATAGAAATACTGTTAACTGTCCTTGGGGCCTTGATATTCTCCACCTTTTCCCAAACTGATGCTTTTACATAGTAACTAGAAGAGTAGTGGTAATGTGTTTCACATTGGTGAGACCTATTATAGCATTTAACTAAAAGCTGAATATAGTTGGGTTTTCTGTAAGAAAACAACTAAGAAGTTGAAGAGACTTTATCTATGACATTTGTAGATGGAGTAAAAGAAGATACAGGACACTAAGATCAGAACCAAAAATTCTTGACTTCTGCAAAAAGTGTTCTCTTCTGCATTTTTATAGAGTAAATACAAAGATGGAAAATCAAAACATAATTTTTAAGATCTGTATTTATTTATTTTACCCAGAAAGCAAATCCAAAGCACAGTATTAGTATTTTTTTTAAAGATTTTATTTATTTATTTGACAGAGAGAGATTACAAGTAGGCAGAGAGAGAGGAGGAAGCAGGCTCCCTGCTGAGCAGAGAGCCCCGACATGGGGCTCGATCCCAGGACCCTGAGATCATGACCTGAGCCGAAGGCAGAGGCTTTAACCTGCTTGAGCCACCCAGGCGCCCGCACAGTATTAGTATGTACAGCAACAACTGTATTGTTTCCTCAATCGCCATTCTTTTCTTTATGGCATATCAATAAAAGTCAGATGACTAATCATGTGTTTATAAAAAGGTGTGTACCACAGGAGAGGACCTGTGAAATTATGCAGAAACTACTAGAGAGCTTCTCACCCCAACTCCTGAGAGTGGGAAGGAGACCTTATCTTCCAAACATAAACAAATATTCTCTGTGAAGGAAGAAATAAATTCTTAGTTTACAACTATTTTGAATACAAATGAATGAGTCCCAGTTTTGTGATGTTTTGAAATATACACCTATGACTCCAAGAAATGATGGATCTCTATATTTCTCTAGAGGTCTCTTAACTATTTACTCACCCTTTCACTTCCAAATCCTCTCTGTTACACCAGATTCCAGCTTTCTATGCTCTGAAAGCTTTAACTGTGCAAAAAACATAAAAATACTTCCTTGCAGTTGCACAAAGAGTTACTGCTATTTTGCCATAAATAAGAGATTAAATTCAGTTAGAGGTTGACTAAAGAGAGAATAGGATATCTTAGGGAGTAATGGGCTCGCTGTTACTACACTCAGTCAAACATATGGTCAATTTGACCGTTTAGTAGAGGTGTTATAATGAGAATTCAAGCATCCAGCAAATCTACTGTATTATCACAAGTGGCAAGAAGCAGATGGCATACTCAAATACTGACATTGGAAATGCTTTAATGAATAAAATTATTGCAAAAGCATGGTTAAGGTTAAGGAAAACTAACATGAGATAGTGGAGCATCCTGGTGAGCCATTGCCAACCTAGAGTCAAAGGGCTAAAGGGAGTGAGCGGTTGCTGGAACAGAAATCCTTGTCCCTTTCTCTCTGGGAGAGGACCACACAAGAGGAGCTAAGGCCTTAGTGAAGAATACAGCCACTGAAACCTCCTGTAGCCTGGCAGACAGAAAGCTGGGAAAATAAACATCTTAACATCTCTCTGATAGTTCCATCCCCCAACCTCAACTTTCTGCTGGTGACTTCATTTGTCAAAATCAACAGGAGACCAGAAGGCAAGAGAGACCAGTTGACGGAATCCCCAGAGGTCACCAACCCACTCAGTGCACAGATCCTATGTTGAGAAGGCATCTGGTGGGTAAGACAGTGAATATCTAGCTCAAACATTTCTAAGTACAAGTGAACTTAACTGAAGCCTGAAAGCTTATGATTCTGTGAAAGGCTAATCTTATATTCTTTCAAAACAATTCTCACAACCTGAAAGAAACACTTAAAAGCATAATGAACAACTGCTGTATAGAAATGGATATTTATACATCAGGCATTAAAGACTGGTATAACTTGACGGCAAAGGTTTAATAAAGCATTAATGGAGAAGACTAAGCTCTACTTGCTCCTGGCTTCTTTGACCCATACATGTTATTCTGAAATCATCAGGATAGACCATCAGCCAGTTTCCTTTCAATTTTTTCCTTATCTCAGGCAGACAGTTTAAGAGTCAGAGATCTGTACCATCTGGGCCAGATGAAAGGAGACCCAGTGCTGATTGCCAATAGCATACTGATGACACTATATTATGAAACATCTCACTCTTTCCCTGTGAGGCTTCACTGAAAAGACTTCACAGACAGTACCATATGTCAGTGAGAACTGCAACATCTAGTCAAGAATTTGGTGAAACAAATGTAAAAGCTACTAGTTTCTTGTGCTTTTATTTTTAAATCTATATTCTACCAGTGATAGGTATAGCTGATATAGAAATGCTTTTATCTGTCACATTTCATTTCATTTCAGATTTTGACTGGCAGTCAATAGTAATGCAATCCAGATATTCAAAGCAATTTTATGCTGCCTTCTGTCATAAATTAAAATGTTCCATTAACTAAACAAATTCTCAATGGCATAAATCAGCCCACATTAAGTAAATCACAGTTAGTGAAAACCAAATTGTAATTCCATAAAAGTGATTAAGTGCTGGCAAGATATAGTGAGATATATCAACTGTAGTGGAGAATATGATTATTCAATATCTCTATGTTGTATTTTAAATTGGCTGATTTCCTCCACATTAGGTATTTTCATTGGAAATATTTAAAGAACAAATATATATCACATAAAATTTTATATTTTACTTTCACTTTGGAGTTTCACTATAGCCTAATTTTGAAATGTGGCTGATGATTGGCATCACAAATTTGAAAATCTATAATAAATAATATATTTACTCTAAGATGGAAATAACCTTCTTGTCAGTAGAGTCAATCATTTCTAAATTACAAAATCTGCTTTCTGATTTGTTATGTACACTATTGGATTGCTTTCAGCTCTTCCTTTTAGAAATTCAGTTTTTCTCCCCATAATAAGGTTGCCAACTGAATGAAGTATGATGATTTACATGTTAATATATGGCTGTGGCAAACTCATATTTAATAGCTTTTAAGAACCATAAGTATAATTATTATATAGATATGAAATGCAATCAGCAAATGATTAGATACTACCTAACTTGTGAAAGGCACTGAGGAAGTTGAACTGATTCATTCTGATAAACTTTAACAAATTCATCAAATAGGCTATTAGTCTCCTAACTGGTCTACTTGGTTCTGTGTTTAATACAATATTCTATTCTTAAAAAAAAAATGATTGATCTAACTAAAAACATAAGCCAGACATAGTATTCTCCAGCTTAAAATCCTCTGATTTTCCATCAAAATTAAAACAACATATAGAATCCTCACAATTGCCCATATTTACATCCTCCTGTCACTCTTCAAGCCTCATTCCCTACAACTCTCCCAGATGTTCAGTGTGCTTCTTAACTGTCTTCATTGTTTTTGTTAAAGCTAAAAATTAATTGACCATGACAATTACTTCACAATATATATAAAGTCATATGCATTATAAAAAATAATATGGTATAAATATAGCAATATATATATAGGTGCCTGGGTGCCTCAGTTTTTTAAGCATCTGACACTTGGTTTCTGCTCAGGTCATGACCTTGGGGTTGTAGGATGGAGCCATATGTCAGACTCTGTGCTCAGAGTGGTGTCTGCTTAAGGGTCTCTCTCCCTCTCTTTCTGCCCCTCCTGCTCACCCTCTATCTCAAGTAAATTTTTTTAAAAAAATTTATTTATTTATTTATTTATTTATTTATTTATTTATTTATTTATTAAGATGTTTTATTTATTCATTTGAGAAAGACAGAGAGAGCATGAGCAGGGAGAGTGTCAAGCAGAGGCAGAGGGAAAAACAGAGTCCCCATTGATCAGGGAGCCCCATGTGGAACTCGATCTCAGGACCCTGAGATCATGACCTGGGCTGAAGGCAGGTGCTTAACTGACTGAGGCACCCAGGCACCCTAAAGTTTTTTTAAAATTTTTTTATTATGTTATGTTAGTCACCATACAGTACATCATTAGTTTTTGATGTAGTGTTCCATGATTCATTGTTTGAGTATAACACCCAGAGCTCCATTCAATACATGCTCTCTTTAATACCCATCACTGGGCTAACCCATCCTCCCATCCCACTCCCCTCTAAAACCCTCAGTTTGTTTCCTGGAGTCCATAATCTCTCACAGTTCATCTCCCCCTCTGATGTCCCCTCTTTCATTTCTCCCTTCCTTCTCCTAATGTCCTCCATCCTATTCCTTACATTCCATAAATAAGTGGAATTGTATGATAATTGTCTTTCTCGGCTTGACTTATTGAAGTGCAACCTTACACCAGTGAGAATGGCAAAAATTGACAAGACAAGAAGCAACAAATGTTGGAGAGGTTGTGGAGAAAGGGGAGCCTTCTTACACTGTTGGTGGGAATGTTAAGTTGGTATAGCCACTTCGAAAAACAGTAAGAAGTTCCCCAAAAAGTTAAAAATAGAGCTTCCCTATGACCCAACAATTGTACTACTGGGTATTTACCCCAAATATACAGACATAGTGAAAAGACGGACCACATGCACCCCAATGTTCATAGCAGCAATGTCCATGATAGCCAAACTGTGGAAGGTGTGCAGATGCCCTTCAACAGATGTGGATAAAGATGTGGTCCATATATACAATATTACTCAGCCATCAGAAAGGATGAATAGCCAGCATTTGCATCAAATAAATCTTTAAAAAGATACAATATGTATGTCAATCATACCATAAAAAAGCTGGAAAAACAAATTTTTTTAAAGATTTTATTTATTTATTTGACACAGAGAGAGATTACAAGTAGGCAGAGAGACAGGGAGAGGAGGAAGCAGGCTCCCTGCTGAGCAGAGAGCCCGATGCGGGCCTCGATCCCAGGACACTGAGATCATGACCTGAGCCGAAAGCAGAGGCTTCAACCCACTGAGCCACCCAGGCGCCCTGGAAAAACAATTTAAAAAAATAATTAAATCTGCCAAAATGGCCATCACCAACCTTCCCCAAACCAACTTGTATTTGATGTTCTCCCTCCTCCCAGATATTCACATTACTATTTCCCTCTCTTTATTCAAATTTCTTCTCAAATATCATCTCCACAGAGATCATCCTTAATGATTCTATTTTAATTATTAATCTCCATCGCTTATATTCTTACCAACCCTAAGTTTTACATGTTTTTATGAGTAATTTCATTATATAAATTGTGTGTGTGAGCATTATATAAATTGTGTGTGTGTGTGTGAGCATTATATAAATTGTGTGTGTGTGTGTGTATGTGTGTGTGAGCATGGACTCTGTGCTCAGAGTGGTGTCTGCTTAAGAGTCTCTCTCTCTCTTTCTTCCCCTCCTGCTCATGCTCTATCTCAAGTAAATCTTTTGTTTTTTAATTTTTATTTATATTATTTATTTTTTATTTTTTAAAGATTTTTTTATTTTAAAATAACAATAACCTACATACATACATATGCCTGTATTCATAAAGTTTATCTATCTTGATGGTATATAAATTCCATGTAGGTACTTTTATTTCTATATGCTCGCAGCATAAACAGGGTTTGTCACAATAAGAATTCAGAAAGATTTTTTAGAACTAGTTAATAAATGTGAATCAATTGAAATACATTGCGTAATCTACTTCATTTGTTTTATTCCAACAAATGTCATTTGTCAGACACTGTACTGGGGGTTCGTGATGGTTGGAGCTCTCTTCCCAGATACATTATACAGCTCTGCTTTTCTACCTGAGCAAGTGAGGTCCCTGTCTGAAGACCCTTATCTCATAGGGTCCCACACTTTGGAGTAGCTTCTTCAAAATTTTCTAATATTCCTCCAGTGTCTGGGGTTGGGGCTAGCAGAGCCAGACAAACAACATGTGGCCTGTGGATTTTGATCATTAAAACTAGTGCCTGGAACTAGCTATCTAGGAAGCACAAACAGGGATCTCTTCCCAGCTTTTACCATTGCTTTGCTTTCTGTCTTTAACCACTCCCATCGCCACATGTGGCATTGATCAGAAGCCTCAAGAAGCTCTGAGTCTAGTCCCTGTAAGGGTTGCTCAGGACCCCTAGCAGGTCCCATTTCCATGTGGTGGCCTAGCAAATAGTATTAATTTTGTGGAATTGTGTGAGACTGGGCTGCCAGAAAAATGCTGATCTGTTGATATTTGGTGACTTTCTTAATTTAGACACAGAATAGATTCAAGAATTTGGCTACCAATGTTTCCTTTGCCAACCATTGATACTAAGCTTTTATGTGGGCCTGTGGGTTATTCTCATCTCTCTGTGTTCCAGAGTACTTGAGGAGAGTAAGTGTGGCAGCAGGCATCCTGTGGCATCTTTATATTTGTAGTACTCCCTTATCCTCAGAAAAATTTTGAGACCTTCCTCCACAATGCACCACAAGAGTTCTACAGCACAAAGAGTTCTTCCTATTGATAAGTAATAGACATTTTTTTTTTAACTTGCTCTTATTTTGCTCATGGAATCCTTGCCTATGCTGTTCACAGCATATGGAGACAGGTCCAGTCAATGTTGGAAGTGCTCACATTCCAAAATACAGTCATTAGGGCCCAAAGAGTTCAAGAAAACACAAAGTTAGAAAATGTCTTGGTTTATTATTTTGCTATAATATTCAAAACAATAAGTTAATATGAGCAACAAATAATTTTTCTTTCATATTTTCCTTCATTGTCTGGAAAGTTTTGGATTTCGTAATCATAATCAATGAAACAGAGGAATCCCTTTCAAAAGGGTCATTGGAAGCCAGTATCTACAGTTGTTAGAATGAATATGCAGAGTCAGTAGTATGATGTAGTAAGCATTCAGTAAATGGAATCAGGTGACTTCAGAGCCAAGAAGATCTATATTGTTTTAATTGACATAGATTCTGAAAAGCCAGAGCCCTGGGAGTAATAATAGCATTACTTCCATTTTCTAATGGTGGAAGATTTGAACTTATCCAGGAAGAGCACATTTGATAATAAAGCACCTGAGGATATAGTTCCTGGATCTGGACAGGAATAGATGCTGCTTGGACATCACAAAGTGTTTTCAGGTACAATAATTAGACAACAAACATTTCCTTTTTACTCAGTATTATAAATATTTAAACATAAATTGTTATACTTCATATGGTCCTATGGATTTCATAATTCATTTTTATAAATTTGGTTATATTTACTGGATCCTTCAAAAATATTTGTTCTGGGCCCCACAAACCCTAGGAACATCCTTTGGTGGAAAATTATCTCTTTAAATTCCATAAAGATCTCTAAGTACTGTGTCATTTTCTTAATGGAAAAATGTGCAAATACAAAAACTTGGTGTTTGCTTTAAAGGGGTTTAGGTTATACCTGGAATATGTGTGAGCATATGTATGTGTGTGGTGGTGGAGTTGGCTCTGGGACTTTCATAGAACACTTACAACAATGCATCTTCTTCCATAGTTAAGAGAAACCACACTGAGGGTTTAGTCAGCGGTTATGTACAGCCATCCCAATTATGCATTTAAGGACCAGGAAAATTACCGTAAAGTATGGCCATAGAGGCTTGTGACTCATTGCAAGATGGGTTTGTGTCAGGACTTCCTTTATAACCTGTATTCCATAAGCCCCACCTCAAATCAGCTAGCTGCAATGGCATTTTACATTCCATGATATAAGTAACAGTTTAGACCTTGAACTTAATAGCCTTAAAAATATCTAGGTATCCTCTTTTCCTCGATGGTGTTATTGTAGTAAATGAATACTAGATCCCTTTAAGCAAAAATTAGAAGAGTATTTCTCTTACATATTCCCAGAGATAGTGAAAGACCTATTTAAGGGGGCCTTAACCTTTCTCTGAACCAGTGATTTCTAAATCTCACTCACTGTCTCAAATCTGGAAACTGGACAAAGATCAGTGAATTTTCACTGTGGCAATAGACATAAGCCTTTTGTATACCAGTTCTCTATTTTTTTGTTGTTTATACAAGACAACAAACAGCCTTGTTTTGTTCTAAGAACATCATCAGATGCTCCACCTTCATAGATTCTGTCAGGTCAAATGGTACCACTTGTCAATCTATTCTTTCTGTCTGTTATGGTAATTACAATTCACCTTGTTCCTGATGGTTGTTGCCACCTGGCCTCCTAGAGTCCAGAATTTCATCATCTTCACTGAGGCCAAGAATCTCAATTACATGCAAAATCTCTTTTGTCAACTCTGATCTTTGAGAAAAGCCACTATGGAGCTCCTCAAGGATGCAGGTTCCTCAACATTGCCCATAGTCAGAGCTTCTCTGATCTTTTCTTAGGACGGAATTGAGTGGTATATTCTCTGGTTTAGCTGCACTTGTCTTTTCCCCCTTCCTCAATACTCTGCTAGCATGATCAGACATCTGTACCAGATGCTGTAGGCTGCCATCATGCCCAAACTTTAAAGAGAAAAGTTTTAGAATTGGCCTCAGGTTTGTCAGGATATTAAATTCTGAGGCAAAACATGAGATTTCTTTCATGTTAATCAATTCTTCCTAATCTAGTCTCATGTTTTACCTACATCTTCCACTTTAGCACCTTAAAACCCAAACCTTCCGAAGTTCTGCTATTTCTGCTATTACATATTAGTCAGTTGCTGCATTTTTTTATTCATGGATTCCCCATTCACGGTAAGCACAGATAAAACATTAGTTATTGTCTAGAGGCAATGACAGAAGTCAGAAAGGGATATTTTGGAGAAAATGCATCATCTTCTAAAGAAACAGCCATATGGAAGTTCTGGGTATAGTCTCTAGGCAAAGAGAGGTTCCTTCTTCGAGATGTGAGCATTACTTCTTTTTTTTTAACTGAATATTTATTTATTTATTTATTTATTTATTTATTTATTTATTTATTTTTAATTTTATTTTTATTCTTTGCCCAAGGGGTACAGGTCTGTGAATCATCAGGCTTACATCTTTCACAGCACTCACCAAAGCACAAACCCTCCCCAATGTCCATAACACATCCACCCTGTTGGTTTCTATTGCTAGTGGAATCTAGTCTCAGGCACATCCACCTAAATGATCCCACCCTTGTTCTCAGGGTTTTCACCATTCTGTATTAAGACATGATTTTCTTTTTTCTTTCTTTCTTTCTTTCATTCTTTTTTTTTTTTGAGTTGTATTAAGGCTGTGTATTCAATCTCCTTTACAATTTTGCCACCTCTTTAATAAGAGTCTTTTCTGCAGCTACAGATTTTTTTATTTTATTTATTTATTTTATTTATTTATTTATTTATTTTTAATACTGTCCTGAAGCCCTTCATATTTTCACAGCATGCAAGGAACAGAGAATTGGCTAACATGTACCTGTCAGTCCTTTTTAAAGGTTTTTACAGCCATTAACAAATCCAGGCAATGGACAGTCTTTATAATTACCATTTGCTTGTTCCCTTCAGATGCTAGAGAGCTTCTATACAAGTCAATTTTACCTCTTATTCCCTATCTCCTAATTCATAATAGAGAGACAGATTAGTAATTTTTATTTTACAGCATGCCAGAGTTAATAGTACACACTTACACTGGTAATGGGGTCCTTGTGGCCACCTGATCAGGGACTGATCTCGTTCTAAATCCCATCCTGTAGGTAGCCTTCTAAGGCCTCTTTCACAATTACATGTACACTCTTGCAGTTCCTAAGAGCAAAGCCTCAGACAGGGATTTAGATGGGGTAGTTTACTTGAAAGGAAATCCCTTGAAACAGAAATGAGTGAGATAGGAGAATGAAAGATTAAAGTAGGGAGAGTAAATAAAAATGTCTTATTCAAATGGTTAGTAGTATGTGCAACTGGAACTAACTGGGCTCTGGACATACCCTGTCTCACTGTAGCGTATACTTCTGTTAAACTCCTATAGACAAAGAGACTTCAGCACTTAACTCTCAATTCCGTACCCCACCGATTGGAGAATAAGTCCCCCACTTCTCTTTGTCTGGGCCCCTGTATGGAATAAGAAAACGTCTCCGGTTATGGAGACTGGGAAAAATAGAACAATCTAGAAACTGTCAAACTCAGCAACAGCTCACATGATCTGAATGTTGCTTGTAACATCTCAGACATCTGCTACCAGACCAAGAAGTTTTACATACAAAGATTTCTAAATTTTCAACATATAATAGTCACTATTTTACACAAAATATTTCAAAGAAAAGAAAAAGAGAAGAGCTACTAAATTTATTTCTGAAGCTGGTATAATTTTTCAAAAGTTAGGAAAGATCTAGAATAGAAAATTATACACTGATTTTTCTCATGAACACAGATATAAAATTCTAAAGAAAACATCCAAAACAAACTGAATTTGGTCATGTGTTAAGAAAGGTGGTACCCAATAATCAAATATACAATATCACAGAACTGTAGCAACATTTCCACATGAAAAAAAAAAATCTGTCATTATAGGGTGCCTTGGTGGCTCAGTCATTAAGCATCTGCCTTTGGCTCAGGTCATGATCCCAGTGTCCTGGGACTCTAGAGCTCCATATCAGGCTCCCTGCTCAGTGGCAGGAAACCTGCTTCTCCCTTTCCCACTCCGACTGCTTGTGTTCCCTCTCTTGTTGTTTCTCTCTCTGTCAAATAAATAAATATTTTAAAAAATCTATCATTATTGTTCAACATATCAACAAAATGAGGGAAAACCCCATATAGTTATCCTATTATCTGTAAAATAATTATCCGATAAAATATAATACTCAATCATGATAAAAAAAAAACTACTTAGTAAATTAAAAATAGAAGATAACTTATTTAATCCAGTAAACACACAGGTCAAAATTCCACAAAATACATGGTCTAAGTTACTATTTTAGAAACATTTCATTAAAGACAAAGGCAAGTATTATAACTCCTATTCATTTAATATTTTATTACACATTCTAGCAACTATATCAGCTTTAAAAAAGAAGGAACTCCTGTCACATGCTGAGTGAAACTCAAAGACGAGGGACAAATACTGTATGATTCCACTTACATTAAGTATTCAATGTAGTCAAAATCATAGAAACAGAAAGCCGAAAGGTGGTTGCCAAGGGCTGGGGGAGGAGAGGGGTCAGTAGTGTTTAATGAGCATAGAACTTCAGTTTTCCTAGATGAAAAAGTTCTAGACATCTATGCACAGCAATTTGTATATGCATAACACTAGTGAGCTGTACATTTAAAATGGTTAAGATGGTAAATTTAGTATTATGTGTTTTTTACCATGATTTAAAAATATAGAAAATGTAGGGTGGAATTTCTGCCTATACTCAGCATAGCTGACTGATGTTGAGCCCTTGTACAGAATGATTTTAATGCTAGAATCTGTGGGTTATTTTCCTGAAAGATATTTGAGGCTTTGGATGAAATGGAACCTACAAAATAATGGGAAGAATAAGGAGCAATGCACTCTGGGAGCTGGGCACTGTGGTGGGGACATAGGACCCTCGCAGTGGGCAAAGCACTGGTACACTGTCTCTTGCAAGCAGAAAATATAAAGTTAGAGCAAAAACAATGAATAGACCTTGAGATACTATTGTATTTTGGACATTATTATAATGGCAAAGAGCCAGGGCTTTGAACCCAGACTGCCCGGGTTTGAATCCTGGCTTTTCCAAGCATGACTTTTGGAAAATTTCTTAACTTCCATATTCTCCTTCATGAAACATGGATAATCATAGTACCTCTGCCATAAAATTAATTTAAACATCTTTAAAAAGAGGTAATGTATGTGAAGCACTGAAGGCAGTACTTGGAACATAAGTAAATATCAGCTTGTACTATTTTCACTTATAACCTTAATCACAGAGTCTTGAATTAAATGGGTCATAGTAAGATTTTTTTTATAGTAAGATTTTTATTTTTTATTTTTTTTTAAAGATTTTATTTATTTATTTGACACACAGAGAGAGATTACAAGTAGGCAGAGAGGCAGGCAGAGAGAGAGGAGAGAGGAGGAAGCAGGCTCCCTGCCGAGCAGAGAGCCCGATGTGGGCCTCGATCCCAGGACCCTGAGATCATGACCTGAGCCGAAGGCAGAGGCTTTAACCCACTGAGCCACCCAGGCACCCATAGTAAGATTTTTAAAAGCCCGTGTTTCTCAGACTAATTGAAGAGAATGACATTTAACAATGAAGTCTAATACAAGTACATAGAAGACATAGCAAAGGTAGAGATAAGGACAATGAGGGCGTGTGAAGAGACTATATTTTAAGTCTTTTTGAAATGTCTTTTCATAATGATGGCACCATTTCATCAAGGACAGGAAGGATGAATAAGGATTGTCAGGGGAACAGTAGTTTAAAGATAAAGTGGCTTTACATCTCATGTGTATTAGGGAATGTTGTGGAGTTACATACGTTGTAATTGGACTTTAAAGTGTAGGAATGAGAGAAAGAGTGGTATTAATGTCAGAAAGAAAATACTGAATGTCAGAAAATGCAGAATTTGTAGTTCACTGCAAATAAACTTCAGAAAGTGGACCATGTTAGTATTTCTCAAACTTTAATATGCATTAGATTCACTTTTTGTCAAGATATTCAGTTGCAAAATATTCAGTTGCAAAAACTTCTCCCTCCTTCAGGGAGAGGCTGATTTGGTAGGCCTGGAAGAAATCCAGGCACTCTACAGGTGCTCTGATCTCCACAAAAGGTTGTGAACCATAGCTGTGGACCAGTGGTTCTTAAACTTTGGCATATGTCAGGTTCTCTTGCAGAGCTTGTTAAAACACAGATTATCACACTGTCCCAGGCTTTCTGAGTCAGTACATTTGGATGGAGCCTGGAGATTTGCATTTCCAATAAATCTTGTTTGGTGATGTGAAGCTGATGTGGGGGCCATATTTCAAGAACTACTACTATGGGCCATTTATTTACAACTAGCTAAAAAATCTATAGCAGAAACACTAAAAGATCAAAATACCCACATTCAGGACCCTTTACATCCACTTTCTCCTAAATACTGCCCTTACCTCAACCTCCCTTCTACTTAAAATATGGTCTACAACAGGAGATATGTTTTGAAAGCATTTTCTAGGTTGAATTGTTACATAATTAAATGTGATCTCATAAATAAAAGTGCTTTGTAACTGCAAAGGGTAATATATATTAAAGATATTAATTCTGTTTCTAACTTAGTATACCAACACTACTCAACACAATCTCAAATTCAGAACAATTCCTGTGTGGTTCAATTTACCAAGCTGTATATTTAGAATGAGAAGGAAAAACAATTTTAGAAAGGAACAAGAGAAATTCAATACATTCTAGAAATGGTTATTGAATATCTATTCTTATGCCCATTTCTTTAAATGTTAGTTTTTACCTTGCATTTTGGGTTAGGCAGTGAACAGCAGTATTTGTGCCCTTGTGTACCTATGTGCCTGATACTTAGAAGTACTTTAGTCCAAAACATATCAGACTGTGAGTGTGCTTAGGAAAGTGGGAATTGTTTCCACAGGAACTAAATGATAAAATGTTGATAGAAAAATAGAACTAGCTCACATTCTGTAATCATTATAAAGAGTTCAATGGAAGAAAAAGGGGCAAAGACTAGCTTTTCAAATATTATCTACTGAATAAAAGCAATCTCTCTGTGATAAATTGAAGAAGGTAATTGTGGGGTAGGATAAGTGCCTTTTTCAGAAAACTTTCCCTACAAAATGACAATGTGTGGTGAACTCTTACAAAAAGTTCAGCTGGAGATGGTCATAGTATGAGGTTATTATAATTTTTCAAGTTCTAGTAACAAAATAAAATAAATGCAAATGGCTCCTTATAACTTACCATGATTGATTACATTATGTAAAAAATTTAAAAAAAAATGAAACAACAGTCAAAAACAATTCTTTTTGGTCAATTCTGTCATTAAAACTGTGTTATAAAAATGACATTCAAATTGGGCGCCTGGGTGGCTCAGTGGGTTAAAGCCTCTGCCTTCGGCTCAGGTCATGATCTCAGGGTCCTGGGATCGAGGTCCGCATCGGGCTCTCTACTCAGCAGGGAGCCTGCTTCCTCCTCTTTCTCTGCCTGCCTCTCTGCCTACTTGTAATCTCTCTCTCTGTGTCGAATAAATAAATAAAGTCTTTAAAAAAACGACATTCAAATATATATATATTTCCTTAAAAATATTTTGGAAAGAAATGTAAATCGCTCAGTATTGTCTTTGTTCTATAAGAATTTTCATATCTACCTTGGAAAACTGAGAGGCAGAAAAGAGTCCAGTAAAAGAGAAAATAGGCAAATACCCAAAGAACTGGAAGGCAGGGGACGGTGGAGCTTATATATTCCATCACTAATGAATTCTCTTTCAGTGATTCAGGCATAATATTTTGTAATTTTTTTTTGTGTGTTTTGTTGTTGCTGTTGTTTTACTTTTGTTTTAAGCCCTAGAAAGCTAAGGCAGTAATGTGTTTAACGAATATTAAACTCTGTTTGAAGTTGAGCAAATACATGGCCACTTGGATGGTTAAAACTAGAAAGTAAAGAGATGTCTTTACCTTGCTTTTAAGATTAATTTCAGTTGCAGTCAGACCTTACCAGAAGTCAACACTTTTCCAGATGTTTCCAGTAGAAACTCACATTGAGATAGATGAAGTATAGTAATTAAGTTAATGGCTTGGTTTCCATATCTTAAGGAGGCAAAGATCAGGTGCACTATCAGGAAGTAAGGAAGCCAGAGAAGCTAGAGCATTAACCATTCTAGAAGATTACAGATGTAAAAGTAAGAATGAGTGCAACTGGATTAAATCAGTCTAGGCTATGATGTGTAACCATTGGCAACTGTCTCTAAGATGAATTAGCTAAATGTTATTATGACAAATTAAAGTGTCTAACAAGATATTTTTGCTACGATCTTCCTTTAAAATTATTTACCACCTTTCTCTACCCCTTCTTTGGAGAATATTTACACATGTGTTATATATAAAATGACTTCAAGAAAGTAACATCTTGCTAATTTTTTTGCCAATATTTACTTGCAAATATATTTGGTAAAAAAATATGTTAGTGGTCCTATGGTACCACTTTGACCCCATTTCCAACTTCTGTTTTATAGACAATATATATTAGTCTTCCTTCAGCAACACAGAACACAACACTTGAAAAATTCACAGGGTATATTCTTGAATGGACTGTCATGCTATATCAAAGGAGGGTCTGAGACGGTGATCTTTAGAGAGGATAGTTAAAAAGACCAACAATTCAACTCTAAATTCTTCCTTTAGATTGACATAGATTAGCAGAATATTGTGTACTTAGATAAACAGTGGGTAGTTCCAGCAGTATCCTCTCCAAAATCCTTTCTAATGTTACATCTTTTGCTTTTGCTAAATTCTATTGTAAGAAATTGCCGTGGGGAAATGAGTTTGTCACTCATCACAAAGCCGTTGTAAGGAACATGGAGGACTATATCTTTTATTTAAGATTCCAGGTGAAAATTTTCTTTTGGGATTTAATTCTGGCAAGATTTTTGTTTCAAATAAGTAAAATGTTTTCCAAAGAAAAATTCCTAAAAATTTCCTTTTCCCCAAGGAAAGATAGCTGAATGGCTAAGAGAATAGATTGTGAAGACTGGCTCTATCAGAGAAAGACAAATACCAAATGATTTCACTCATATGTGGAAGTTAAAAAACAAAACAAATGAACAAAGAAAACGAGAGAGAGTGAGAAAGAGAGAGTGTGAGACAAACCAAACAAGACTCTTAACTATAGAGAACAGATGGTTACCAGAAGGAAGGTAGGCCAGGGGTGGGTGAAATAGGTGAAGATTTAGAGTACACTTACCACAGTGAGCATTGAGTAATGTATAGAACTGGTAAATGTTAATTACTCTAGAATTAAAATAAATAAATAAATAAATAAAAACTTAAAAAATGATTGGCTCTATGAGCTTCTATCCCAGATGTGACTTAGGTAAGAGTATATGTTTCAGTTTTGTTTTTTAACCTTTTCTAAGGCATCACATCAACTTGTTTCCACCTGTGTTTGCTTGCTAAGGAGGAAATTCACATCTTTTTAAAAAATAATAAGACTTCTGGCATTTTCTTGACTCTTCTTATTAAGTAGTTAAGATCAACTTATACTACTATACTATATTATTGATATTTACTAGATCAGACTCCTCTTCTATTTTCCCCTATCCACAACATTATTCCTTACTACAAACTCAGAAAGTTTGTTTCAGATACTGTCAAATCAATATAACAATACGGGCAATAATTCATAGCATTGTAGAATATTAAAAAGCTGGGCTAAGAAGAAGACATAAAAGTTATTCAAATCCAGTCACTTGTTAGAATCCTATCCAGAAAATCTATACCATGTAGATGCCAACTCTATGGGATTTAACATCTCCTAAGGCTGGCTGCCGAATTTACATTGCTGTAACTCTGTATAACCTACCCATTATTATAGTTATATCACTTTAGGATGATATAAAAATGCCACATTGAAGTCTTTAAGGCATTAGAAGGTAGTTATTTTCTACATGAGAAAGCTAATGGATTAATGGACTAGCTTGTTTTTTCACTTTTTGTTTTTCTACTCAGAGATGGAAATTCATTAATATAGGTTTTTATTTGTTTACTGTTATACAGTTTTCCTGTCTCCTCTTATGTTTGGATTCCTTTAGGAAATGTCCCACAGCAGATTTTATTTCATTTATTTTTTTACTTAAGATTTTTCGTATCTTATTAATAGGTACTTAAAATTCAACGCACCAGACTGATAGTTTTATATTAATCTAATTTAAAAAAACATTACAGAACTTTACAAAACAAATTAAATAGCTATTTCCGAGAGAAACATTTCACACAGTGAAGATGATTTTGAAGGGAACTAATGAGAAGATAAAGCCTTTTTATCCAAAATTAATAATTTAAAAATATATGTAAGTGAATACTATATTAATATTTTAATTTTGTTTTATGTCTACATTTTTTGTAAAACCTAAAGCAGGATTTTACTAAAATTTGGTATAATTTCCTATATAGGTAATATGTATGTAGCCATGCACCCAGAGATATCTGAGATGGAATATAATGACATCAATTGTGACTTTAGAGTTTCAAGTAGCCCTACCTTTTTTAATTATTTGCCCCAGGAGTACAGGTCTGTGATTCATCAGGCTTATATCTTTCACAGCATTCACCATAGCACAAACCCTCCCCAATGTCCATAACCCATCCACCCTATCGCTACCCTCCCACCCCTCAGTAACCCTCAGTTTGTTTTGTGAGATTAAGGGTCTCTTATGGTTTGTCTCCTTCCCCATCCCATCTTGTTTCATTATTTTTCCCTCCCTACCCCCCACGACCCCCCTCCCTGCCCCGCAAGTTCCTCATATCAGAGAGATCACATGATAATTGTCTTTCTCTGATTGACTTATATCACTTAGCATAATACCCTCTAGTTCCATCCACATTGTTGCAAATGGCAAGATTTCGTTTCTTTTGATGGCTACATGGTATTCCATTGTATATATATACCACCTCTTCTTTATCCATTCATCTGTTGATGGACATCTAGGTTCTTTCCATAGTTTGGCTATTGTGGACATTGCTGCTATAAACATTCAGGTGCATGTGCCCCTGAGGATCACTACCTTTGTATCTTTAGTCAAGTAGCCCTATTTTTTAAGCCTAGAAAGCTAGACTTAGATTACCTCTAAATGATAACATTGTGATAACATTATTATCATCACACAAGTGTTCCAGCAGACATTTATTAACCACATTAACTGTGAAAGGAAGTTGGCAATAATACTGACTATGATGATCAAGGAAGAAGATCCAGGAAAGAAAATAATATTTTAGTCATCTTCACACCTTTGGGCATATGGCAGCTGGAATCTAAATCATGTCCAAATCCTATCTGCTAATGGGGAGTGGATTCCATATATACTTTTAGGCCTTGTCCATTGACTAAAATTTGTCCTTAAGCCCAGACTGATTTAATTATCACTCAAGTCAGCTAGGGCTGAGGGACAAGGCAATAGGCTTACATAAATCAGGAACTCATATTTTAATCCAAAATTGACAAACCAAACCCAGTTTCTTGCCATGCTTCATAGTTTCTACTTTTTTGTGCTATATCTTGGCTATATCACATTGGCACCAAAAAGTCATTATGTCTAAAGTAATGAGTACTCTTCCCCACCCTTTTCCTTCTGTCACTTGCCTTTGTTTTAAGTGTCTGCTAACTTCCACATTTTGCCCCTGTCAGAAATCCTGTCTCTCACTTAAAACTTCCTATCCAAGAGATCACCAAATAAAGTAATTTCTATCCTTTAATATCCTTAAATTTATATCTTTTCCCATTCCTTCTTCCTCATCCTTTTAGTGGTAATTCTCATCCCTCATTATATTTTTCTTACTATATTCTGCCTTTAATCTTTGTCTACTTCTGTCAAAAGAGATATCATCCTACGATATCTATTTCTTTACATAAAATCCTACAAAGATTTCTTGTTTCCTAGTGTAAAAACACATGTAAGAGATGTATGCAATAACTAGCTTGACTATAGTAATTATTTCACTATATAGTTGTGTGTGTGTGTGTGTATATATATATATATGCTGTATACTTCAAATATATACAATTTTTATTTAAAAGTATATATGCTTATGGTTTGTCAAACCATAAGAAACTCCTAATCTCACAAAACAAACTGAGGGTTACTGGAGGGTAGGAGGGTAGGGATAGGGTGGACGGGTTATGGACATTGGGGAGGGTTTGTGCTTTGGTGAATGCTGTGAAAGATGTAAGCCTGATGTTTCACAGACCTGTACTCCTTGGGCAAAGAATAAAAATAAAATTAAAAAAAAGTGTATATATGCTTAACAAAGCCTTTAAAAATAAAAAAAAAAGAAAAGATAATGATCCTGCTGAAAAAAAAAATGCTTCTAGGATAGCAACATTTTCTGGTATAGCCCCTGTAGACTTTTCTAGCATAATTTCCCACTGTTTTCTCTACAACTTTGCTTTGATTGAGTAACACCTGCCTATTTGATTTTTCCAAGTGCACTACCCATTCTCATATCTTGTTATTTTTACATGTGCTATTACCTCTGCTAAAAAAGATCTCAATCCCAATTCTTGTTCCTTTATGAATCTTTTATCTCTTCTTTCAAGTTGCAATTCATGTATCACTTTTGGGTATCTGCCCTGTCTATCCTCTACCTTCACGAACTCCCTTCCCTACTAGGACCCCTGGCACATACCTGCAAACAAGCAGTTAGGCATTCCCCCCTTAGTGTTTATTCCTTTAGTAAAGACATTTTTAAATCTTCTTTTTTTATAAGTATGTTTTCTTCACAACCCTGAATTCCTTGAGGGCTGAAATCCTGCCTTATTAATATTTATATCCCCAGGTCCTGGCATGGGTTTTCAATTCCTTTCTCTTCTTTTCCCCTTCTCTAATCAATTCCTGTGGATGATACAGATCTGATCATGAATTTCACAACTTAAAAAAACTTCATTAAACCTTCGCCATAACAGATACATTCTAAACTCCTTAGCACGACATGAGAGATCTTTCAAACTTTGGTCCCAATATAATCTCCCCTTACTCTCAGCACACTTAATATAGTTCCCCAATATACCATCTGCTATCTAAACTCAGATTTTTATTCATGCCATTCATTTTGTCTTCTTCATCTTTACATTGTGACCATCTAGAAAGTTGCTTAGAAAATAGGGACGCTAAATAAGTACTTGCTAAAAAAATAGAAATAAGTGAAAGACTGAACATATTAACTTGATCCAGACTATATATATGGTAACAATGAATAGCTATAACAATATATTTCCACTTTGAAACTGACAACTCACCATTTCTATGGAATTGAAATTTTGACAACACTGGCATTTTACCATAGAATCCTACAATAACAAGGGAAACACATATAAATCATGAACTGAAAAATGCTTCTCTTTTTTGAAGCACCTTTAAGTTTTCCAGGTGATTCAGAGCATTTGGTTTAGTTTCAAGAGTTAAATCATTTTTAAGCCTTAATATTTTTTTATCAGTGATTTTTCTCTGACATGTTATAAGTGGAAGAAGTGAATTTATGGCTTGTTTAATTGAAACAACAAAGAAGTACATTTTAATGTATTTTAAGTACAAAAAATTAATGCTATTTTGCTGTGTAACAGCATTAGATATAATATTGAATCATTATTTTATTATGTAATGTCACATATTTCAAAAAACATTTTATTTATTTATTTGAGAGACAGAGAGAGAGCACAAGCAGGGGGGAAGGGCCCAAGGGGACAGGGAGAGGCAGACTCCCTGGTGAGCAGGGTGTCCAACGCAGGACTTGATCATAGGATCCTGGGATCAGGACCTGAGCTGAAGGCAGATGCTTAACTGACTGAGCCACCCAAGTGCCCCATTGCTACATATTTCTAAGTCATAGTCCTAATACATACAAATTCACTACAATGGACATCTACTATTTGCCACCTAGCATTCATTCCTCCTCCATGCTTGTCAAAACATCCCTTTTTCATTCATCATACCCTAATTCCATGAACAAGTACATGTTTTTAAGCAATGAGCACATTACACTTCCTTGGTGACATAAATGCCTCAGGTTTAGGCACTTTCCTTCATATATAATGAGTAAATTATAGAATTTTTGCTATCTTACAGAGTTACTATTTCTATGTCTTAGTGATACTTCATAGAACTTATTCCTAACTTTAATGAACACATTTGTCAGAGATACAATAGCAAAGAAAAGGAATACCTCACCAAATGGTTTACATAAAATCAGAATGTTTGTTCACATTAATATTTTAACAGTCTGAAAATTGTTGCTCTGTATTTGTTGACTTAAAAGGGTCATCTAAATTTTTGAGAAACAAATTTATCAAACTATAAAGGATAATGAAAAATAATGCACACGCCAAAACTTTTCCTAATATTAATACAGATGAGGAATCCCTGGGTGGAATAATCAGTTCAAGATCCATCTCTTGGTTTCAGCTCAGGTCATGATCTCAGGGTCCTGGGATCAAGCCCCATGTCAGGCCCTGTGCTCAGCTGGGTATCGCTTGGGATACCCTCTTCTTCCCCCTCTGCCTCTTCCACTCATGCTCTCTCTCTCTTTTTTTCTCTCAAATAAATAAATAAATAAATCTTTAAAAATTATATTAGTATAGATGATGCAATAAACAAAACACTACAAAGCTCAAGGAAGAATTGATTTAGAGCATATTTAAGTGATATAATTAAGAACATTTTAAATTAGAAATACACATAATGCTTGTACATTTCTGTACCATTAAAACAATGAGGTCTAACTCTTCATGTGTTTTTTTTTACTATCAATAATATTTAAATTATCTTCATGGCATGTGAATTTTTATTTCTAAAACCATTCATTAGGAAATTACAAACATATGTCTTTAATGTATTTTTACATATAATGGTGGATGTATTAGAATATCATTAATGAAGTTTAAGAATACAGCCAAGTTCTCCTTTCATAAATCAACAGTACAGAATTTAAATTATTGAAGGAATACCTCGACTCTTATTTCAAATACAAATGAAGTCCTACATGTGTTTCCACTAAATGATCATGCTAATAATACATGGTTGAAAATTATCCTAGTCTTGGGGCACTTGGGTAATTCAGTTGATTAAGCATCTATCTTCAGCTCAGGTCAGATCTCAGGGTCCTGGGATCAAGCCCCCCATTGGGCTTTCTGCTCAGCAGGGAGTCTGCTTCTCCCTTTCCCTCTCCCTCTGTGATCTCTCTCTCGTTCAAGTAAATAAATACAATTTTTTAAAAAAGGAAATTATTCTAGTCTTATTATTATTTTATCTTGGAATTCAAATATTTCCTATCAATCTCTTTCTTCCACGTTTAAATTCCATTTCTGATTTTGGACTCCTGAAGATCAGTTTCATACCTCCACTGGGTAATTGTAGGGTGAAGGATTCAATTTTTAAAGTTTCCAGCACTGTCACCTCCTGGTCTTTAATTTGAATTCTGGGATCACGCAATTCCCATCTAATTGCCTCCCTAGTTGCTACTATTCTTTTTATTATTGTTCCCATAATTTCTAGATCGTATTTTACTCTCATCCCTTATAACAGGTGCCCTTTGGATATTAACTCCAGAACTTTCCCAGGGGCCAAAGGCTGAAAGTGCTGCTCAGATTTTTGTCTCATTTGCCTTTGCATGGAGGAATTCTAGCTCTGTCTTCTCTAGTCCTACCCCTTCCCTACTTAATAAACCCTCATGCCTCAGCCTTTTGCAATATAAGACTTGGTGGCAGCCTGGTTGAAATATGCTTGAAGTACACTTAAAGTAAAACACGTGAAGAATAGAAATGAGTAGAGAGTAGAGAACAGAAATGAATACTTTTTTTTCCAGAAATGAATACTTAAGGAATATCAACATTTAAGCAGTAGAGAGATGAAGAGGAGTTGCCAGAATGATCTCAGACAACTAGGTGTGAAAATCAACATAAGGTCATGAATTAACCTAGGAATGAATCTTAAGAAGTAAAACAAGTTAAACCATACTAGACAGTTCAGAAAGATAAATAACATAAAGAATGAATTGAAAATTTGGACATTTGGATTTTGGTTTTTAAAAGGTCTTTGGTGGGTGCCTGGGTGGCTCAGTGGGTTAAAGCCTCTGCTTTCGGCTCAGGTCATGATCTCAGGGTCCTGGGATCGAGGCCCGCATCAGGCTCCCTGCTCAGCGGGGAGCCTGCTTCCCCCCCCCTCTGCCTGCCTCTCTGCCTCCTTGTCATCTCTCTCCCTCTGTGAAATAAATAAATAAAATCTTTAAAAAAAATAAAAAAAATAAAAGGTCTTTGGTAACCTTTGAATTAGTGGTTCTGAGGGGCAGTACATAAAGGTAATCAGTAGACTCAAGAATAGACTGCTTGAATTCCCCAACTCTACCATTTACTAGTTTTGTGACCTTGAGAAAATCACTTAAATTCTATCATCCTCATCTTCTGTATCTGCAAAATTAGTATTATATAAGTGATTTTCTCATATGGTTATCATTTTATATTAGTTAATATATGTGTAAAACTTAGAATGTTTGGCACACCACTATATAAATGTTGGTGTAGTTGGATATACACTACTCAGCTTCCCCTTCAAGTAAGAAGTTGTTGACCTAGATTCTAAGAGAACTATTCAGAGGCACCTTTCAGCTATTATACCCTCCAGGAATCACTTCAGTTACAGAGATTTACCTCACCCAAAGTTGTGGTCTTTCAGGATATATCAAATCCTTGATTAAGAGGAAGTATAAAGACACCACCATTTCAGTCAGCCCAGTACAGAAGGTTCCTGATGTCTAGGTTAGCTCAAACTTTCCCATGGGGTAGGCTGAGGCTGTTGGTCCAATCCTGCATTTTTCTTTTCTTTCCTATAATAGTGATTCAAATGGCAATCTTTCTCTAAACATCTTGAATAGTAAATAATCTTTGCCTCAGAGTCTGCTTCCCAAACTGTGGCATAAGTGTAGTTTGCTTTTAAATTTTTGTTGCATCAATGGATAACGTCAGGTGGCAGTAATATCATTGAATTTTTATGCTTTATATTTAATGAGACTGTTTTATTAAAACCATATTAGTGTGAGCCCTAAATGAAGTTTTGAAAATGAATTTATTTTCATATTTATAACCATAGTAACTTCCAAAAGTTTGCATAATAAATAAAATCCACTTATCAAACTAAACTCTTAAAAGACCATCTACAGGGCGCCTGGGTGGCTCAGTGGGTTAAAGCCTCTGCTTTTGGCTCAGGTCATGATCTCAGCGTCCTGGGATCGAGGCCTGCATCGGGCTCCCTGCTCAGCAGGGAGCCTGCTTCCTCCTCTCCCTGTCTCTCTGCCTGCCTCTCTGCCTACTTGTAATCTCTCTCTCTCTCTGTCAAATAAATAAATAAATAAATAAAATCTTTAAAAAAAAAGACAATCTACAAAAAAATTAGCTTTTAAAAAATAATCCTGTTGATTTATAGGCAGTAGAAGATGATTTATACATAATATAATTGATCACCTTTATTAAACAATAACCAATATATCATGTATCCTTGCTTGCTAAAAAGACTATTTATTTTTGGTAAATTAAAATGACAGCCCCAAATGTTTGGTACAAATTAATGTTATGCTCATTAAAAGAAACATGGCATTAAAAAATGGAATTGGAAGAATACATAGAAGCTAGAAATATACTTAACAGTTTAA
This sequence comes from Ailurus styani, assembly GCA_002007465.1. Classification (NCBI taxonomy): domain Eukaryota; kingdom Metazoa; phylum Chordata; class Mammalia; order Carnivora; family Ailuridae; genus Ailurus; species Ailurus styani. The sequence goes on from LNAC01001853.1 coordinate 80,503, forward strand.
AGGTTCCATAGCAATAGGAATGGGTAACTTTGGTTCAGGGAGTTCCCAACATAAAGAAAAAAATATTACAAACGAATGAAGAGTGAGTTTTTATTTTTGGTTCCTGAGTGACAAGATCTAACTTAAAAATCTCTTTCTGTTCCCCTAAACCTCTGTCACACCCCTCATTCTTTTCCTGTAATTTCTAACTTCGTTTAGCAAATGCATGAGTTCAAATACTTGTAAAAACTATATACTAGTAAGTTTTGTGTAAAGGAAAAAAAAAACAAAACACCAGAAGGTGAATGGGAGATAATTTAGTGCTTATCTTCTATCAGTTCTCCCTCTAAGGAGGACTGAGGGCAAAACTGTAAATGGCTCTAGATTACAAGAAGAGTGATTTAAGTTAACCATTGGAAGATTTCCCTGGTGGGCAATGGTTGTTAAACATTTGAATAGGTTTCCAAAAAGAGAAGAAAAGGGACAACTGTAATACATCTACATGATATTGCCAAATACTGGCTGAACAACATTTCTTACCTAATGAAAAGCATGCATGCCTGTGTGTGGAGAGAACGAAGCAGAGTGTGAGTGTGTGTTGGGAGATGCATCCCAAATTTCTGTGAATCCCTACTGTATTTATCATATAATTTCTGATATGCAGGCTATGTTCCTTGGGAAAAAAGTAATGACACAATAAATATTGATTAAGACCACTTAATATTGGTCAGTTTAAAAATGTTTTAATATTAGCTCTAAAAATTATTTTGTGTACTTACATTTTACTTTAAGTATCTGAAGCTAACTTTCAACTTTGTTATTATGTAAATGAAAGCAATGCTTTTGTAAATAATGCCTATTTATTAAAACATTCTGTTTTTATGGAGTTTTAAAAAATGCATTTTCTCCCCAAATCCACACTTGGGGCAAAGATGGGCTGAAAAGTGAGTTAAAATATTAACAATGAGGAATAATAAATTATCTAAATCAGATTTTTCTTTAACATTGAGCTTCCAGGTTCCACGTAGAGATTTTTTTAAAAGATTTATTTATTTAGGGAGCGGCAAGATGGCGGAGGAGTAGGAGACCCATTATCATCAGGTCCCAGGAATTCACCCAGAGAGCTATCAAACTATTCTGAACACCTACAAATTACACCAGAGATTGAAGAGCAGAGGAGCAGCAATTCTAGGAACAGAAAATAGACCACCTTCTGGAAGGTAGGACGTGCGGAGAAGTGAATCTGAGGCGACGGGAAGATAGACCCGGGGGGAGGGGCCAGCTGCCGGCAAGGGAGCGAGCAGCGGAGCACAGACTTGGAACTGGTAGAAGTCGGCTCCACTGAGGGACGTCGCCCCAGAGACCAACCGGGGGGTGAAGCCCCTGCAGGGACAGTGTGGTCTCAGGACCCACAGGGACACAAAAAGACCAGGGGTGTCTGAGCGCAACCGAGCTCCCAGGGCTCAGAGAGAAGCCGGTGGGAGAGACGGAGCTGAGCTGAGGTGTCTCTCAGCTCGGGGTTACCTTGGGCTGTGATCTGAAGCGCAGCCGGGCCACCGATCTGTGAGTGGGGACCCCACAGGTGGCAGACCCGGAGAGACCCCCTCCTTCCTCCTCTGGGAGGAGTGGCGCGGGCATGGCTGCAGGAATCCGCCGGGTTCGGAGATTCTAAACAGGGCTGCGCCAGAGACAGAGACACTCAGTCACAGGCGGGGTGAGCTCGGAGCGCGGCTGGAGACCAGGAGACGGGAGTGACTGCTTTTCTCTGAGGCGCGCTAAAGACTGAGGCCCCAGGTTCTCGGCTCCTCCGGGTTGGAGACTGGGAGCCACCATTTTCAGTCCCGGCCTCCAACGAGGTACGGAAAGCGTTCAGGGAACAAAAGCCCCCCAGAGCAAACCCAAGCTGATTACTTAGCCTGGCCCCTGGCGAGGGCGGTGGGAATCCGCCCCTGGCAGAGACACTTGAGAATCACAGCAACAGGCCCCTCCCCCAGAAGACCAAGGGAAAAAAAAAACCCAAAAAACCATCCAGTCAAAAAAAAAAAGTCAAGTTCAAGATTGCTGAACATTGTGGAACTTCAGAAATACGGAAAAGCAACGGAT
>LNAC01001854.1:9363-80150 GCA_002007465.1 Ailurus styani
TGAGGAACCTCCATACTGTTTGAAATCATTTTCTAATGCTGCTACTAAATTATCTATGCCATGCTTCCCAGGTGGAGCCACATCCTACATAAAAGACTTACTGTAGGGCGCCTGGGTGGCTCAGTGGGTTAGAGCCTCTGCCTTCGGCTCAGGTCATGATCCCAAGGTCCTGGGATCAAGGCCGGCATCAGGCTCTCTGCTCAGCAGGGAGCCTGCTTCCTCCTCTCTCTCTGCCTGCCTCTCTGCCTACTTGTAATCTCTCTCTGTGTGTCATATAAATAAATAAAATCTTTAAAAAAAAGAAAGACTTCCTGTAAGGTAAGGACGAGGGCTTCTCTCTTGCAGCTTCATGAGGTGCAAGTTTCTGAGAAAGAGATGATGGGAAGATTGGCAGCAGAAAATTGCTGGGAGCCATCATGCCCCACCCTGTTGGCAGCTTGGTTGTAGTGATATATAAAGTGGTGAGGTGCCTTTTCCACTTTCTTGGCCATTTATTTTATTTTATTTTTTAAGATTTTATTTATTCATTTGACACACGGAGAGAGATTACAAGTAGGCAGAGAGGCAGGCGGAGAGAGAGGAGAGAGGAGGAAGCAGGCTCCCTGCTGAGCAGAGAGCCCGATGTGTGCCTCGATCCCAGGATCCTGGGATCATGACCTGAGCCGAAGGCAGCGGCTTTAACCCACTGAGCCACCCAGGTGCCCTTTCTTGGCCATTTAAACAGTAGCCAAGACCAGACATGACCTTGTCTGTTGCTGGGACTGGATGGCATTGACTGATGAAACAGAGAAGTCAGACATAGCCCTCTCCTTGAAATGTTGATATCAGAGACCGCTTGGTCATTATTATTATTTTTTTAAAGATTTTATTTGAGAGAGAGCGCGAGAGCGAGAGCATGAGCAGGGGGCGGAGGGAGAAGCAGGCTCCCCACTGAGCAGAGAACCTGACATGGGCTTGATTCCAGGACCCTGGAATCCTCACCTGAGCCAAAGGCAGATGCTTAATGGACCGAGCCACCCAGGAACCCCTCTGTTGGTCATTATTGACTACGTCAGACTTTGCAATTAACTTATCCGTGGGGATTGACCAGTGCTTTAAACCCTACCAAATGGTGGGAAAAATAGAGAAGAGTAGTAAAATTCAGACAATTTCTAGAAACAAGAAAAGTCCCTGACTTTGAAGGAAGATGTATCAGAGGTCCCCATTTATCCTTTGCCTCAGTGATTCACTAGATGAATTCACAGGATTTAGAAGCTCTGATACTTACAATTATGGTTTCTTATAGGGAAAGGATGCAAGATAAAATCAGCACAGGCACTCCAGGCAAGTCTTGAGGAAACCAGGCATAAGCTGCCCAGTGTTCATTCCCAGTGGAGTCATGTGAGACACAATTACCCAGCGGCTATGTGTAAAAACACATGCAAAATATTGCCAACCAATACTTGCTCAAGCTTGAGTGTCCAAGGTTTTTATTGATGGTCAGTCATGTAGGCATGTAGCACCTGCAAGATTGGCCTTGGTTATTCAAGCTCTAGCTCCCTAGAGGGAAGAAAAAAACAAAAAACAAAAAACAAAAAAACCCCAGATGTTCACCATAAATCACATTGTTAGCAATAAACCTTCTGGACAAACTGGTACAGTATGGCCCATGGCCTTAATTAAGCATGCAAAAACATTCTTATTGGACAGATCATTCCAAGAAGCCAGCCAAGGACCCATCCTGCAAATATTCCTTTCTTGGGTATGTTCAGAGTTTGAACAGCCCAGGTCTGCTGAATCAATGTATTCCTCCACAGAAAGGTTATGGCAGAAGGAAGATTCTAGAATCCAGAAAGCAAGGAGTGTGCCACAACTGTAGAATTTTCTACTCCTTCAAGTATACATAGGGCTGTTGGCAAATTACAAACCTAAAACACTGAGGATTAAATTGAGAGCTGTTGATTTTCTTAACAATACCCATAGCAAATTAATTTCATATAAAAGGAAGTCTTTTTATGCATGGGTTTAAGACTGGGGTTGGAAAAGTATGGTATCATCTGGGATGATCTTCCTCACTACTCTGTCACTAATTAGAAGTTGCTATTTTCTTTTGATGTTACTTAGAGAATAAAACAAATCACCTTTTATAAGTAAGTTTAGAGGAGTAGAAAGAAAAGTATTTTAAACAACAGCAGATATACTTTATAGTATTGTGAGATTTTGACTCTCCCTCCCAAGAAAACCCCCAAAACTCACCTTTTGGAGATTAGAATGTAAGTTCTCAGAGACCAGAGAACATGTTTCATTTATTTTTATAGCTTTAGTACATGTGGTAGTATCATAACTCCAGTTATATAGAAGGTAGTCAATGTTTAACTTGAATGTTTGAGTGTACTTGAAGGTATGTGTGGGAGGAAGGTATGTCATGGGAAATAGTGGACTTATGCAAATGTCTCTGAATTTATATCTCTAATCCTAACCTCTTTCCTGATATTTAAACTTGAATTTCCAACTACTTGGTAATCATCTCTCCACAGATCTAGTATTTAAAATCCAACATATCTGGGTATATACTTATCTCCAACTCATCTAGTTGTAGACATTAAATATGTAAAACTTTTGCATGTCAATCATGTCTCAATAAATAAAAAATAAAATATATTCTTATGAATTACAAAATTAAAAAAAATTATTTTAATTCTAATTAGTTGATATACAGTATTATATTAGTTTCAGGTGTACAATATGGTAATTCAGCATTTCTATACATCACCTGGTGCTCATCACAGCAAGTGCCCTCCTTAATTTCCATCACCAATTTAACCCATTCCCCACTGTTCACTCTGGTAACCATCAGATTGTTCTCTATAATTAAAAGTCTGTTTCTTGTTTCTTTCTCCCTCTTTCACTCTCATTTTTTTCCCTTTGCTTGTGTGTTTTGTTTCTTAAATTCCACATATGGGTACAATCATATGATATTTGTCTTTCTCTGACTTATTTCACTTACCATTATATTGTCTAGCTCCATCCATGTCATTGCAAATGGCAAGATTTCTTTCTTTTTTATGGCTGAATAATATTCCATTGTGTGTATATACCACATCCTATTTTTCTGTTTGTCAGTTGATGGACACATGGGCTACTTCCATAATTTGGCTGCTGTAAATAATGGTGCTATACACATAGGGGGACATGTATCCCTTTGAATTAGTGTCTTTGTATTCCTTGGGTAAATACCCAGTAATGTGATTGCTAAATCATAAGGTAGTTCTATTTTTAACTTTTTGAGGAAGCTCCACACTATTTTCCAGAGTGGCTACACCAGTTTGCATTCCCACCAACAGTACACAAGTGTTCCTTTCTCCCCACATCCTCACTAACGCCTGTTGTTTCTTGAGTTTTTGATTTTTATCCACTCTGACAGGTGTGAGATGATATCTCATTGTAGTTTTGATTTGCACTTCTCTGATGAGCAAAAACACATTTCTAATACCAAATGTGTTATCTTCTCTCTTCACATCTGCCCTTCTTTCCATAGTCCTTGTCTTGGCTAAGAACATTGCTTTCAGTGCTGCCTTCTCATGCCAGTAGCTCTTCTGTCCAGATGGTTCTTATATTGGCTCTGCGTTCACAGTAGCATTCATATTTGGCTCTTCATATTTAACCCCACTGCCATGTACCACTTAGACTTCATTACTATTCAGTAGCATGGTTTTAGTAATCTCTCTCTGACTCTGATCTCTCTGTTTATTTTCTGTGCTTGAGAATACATGATCTTATAATCTTTGATCTGGGTCCATTAGTGGAATTTGCTGCTTAAAACATTCCACGATGGGGCACCTGGGTGGTGTAGTCAGCTAAGCATCTGACTCTTGATTTTGGCTCAGGTTGTGATCTCAGGGTTGTGAGATCCAGGCCTGTGTTGGGCTGTGGACTATGTGTGTAGTCTGCTTGAGATTCTCTCTCCCTCTCCCTGAGTGCTCTCCTGCATGTGTGGTCTCTCTCTCAAATAAATAAATAAATCTTAAAAAAAAAAAAAAGGCAAAAAGGCTTCCATGGCTCCTTATTCTTCTCAGGATAGATTCTAAACTCCATATCCTGACATTTAAGGTCCTACACAGCACCTCAGTTTCTTGTTTTTCACCTCTATCTTACAGTTTCTCCAAATTTCTCCCAATCTTCCTGTACTACAGTCTCAGCAGACTTGCTGAGCTGATAAAACAACTTGCTTCACCCACTCCTGGGCCTCAGTGTAACCTTCATCCCAAAAACCCTGGCCTCTTTTCAGGCAGAATACTGAAAATCCAAGCCCCAGACAATGCCTCTTTTTAAAAATACATATAAAAATTGTATAAATGCATTCTGTAAAAAGTGAAATAATGCAGCTGAGATTACAGTGCAATTGCATTACATTACATTGGAAGTATTGGCCATTCCACCATTTCCCTATCTCCAGAAAAGTCTTAAAAACAAAACAAAACAAAACAAAAAACAGAAAAACAAAACAAAACAAACATACTTGTTTTCACCCTGTCTCCAAATTTCTGAATAATGTAGATGTAACTCTTTCTGCTTAAAATTTTACTTTTGCACAGTTTCTGTTGTTTCTTTATAAAGGGCATACCTCAACCTCCCTTCTATCTTAATCTTCTAATATGTAGTAATAATTTTTTAATTCTTTCATTTGTCACCTTTGTTACCTACACACTGTAATGAAACTATATTTTTGGGATCATATGCTTTTGGGAACTTGTCTTTATTTTTGGTGTCCTAAAATTTCTATTTTTCCATGGGTCTTGTTTGCATTTTCTCTGCTTGGCACTTGGGCCCTTTTACTTTGTGCCTTTCTTCAACTGTGGGAAATTTTCTTAAATTATTACTTTCCTTTTTCTATTCTTTCCATTCGGATTCCTTTATTAGTCAGATCCTCGTCCTATGCCCTTCTGCAAGAATGATCCCCTGAATTGCTTCCTTTTTTTTTTTTTTTAAATGGTTTCTGTTTCTTTGGGGTTTTTGGTTGTTTGGTTTGCTTTTTTGGATTTTTTTCCTATATTCAGAGACTCTTCCTCAGCTTTTTGTTCCAGCTCTTCTGTTGAATTTTTTTTCAAAGTCATATTTTTAATTTCTAATAACTCATCTTTGTTCTCTGATTATTCCTTTCATAGCTTCCTGATTTTTTACTTAAAATTAGCATCACAATTATTAACAAATTTAGATAATCAAAAAATTTTGAGGTGTCAATTTAATAAAAATTTTACTCTCACCACTGTTGTTCAACACAGTACTAGAAGTCCTAGCATCAGCAATCAGACAACAAAAGAAATAAAAGGTATTCATATTGGAAAAGAAGAAGTCAAACTCTCTTTCTTCACAAATGACATGATACTTTATGTGGAAAACCCAAAAGACTCCACCCCTAATTACTAGAACTCATACAGCAATTCAGTAATGTGGCAGGATACAAAATCAATGCACAGAAATCAGTTGCTTTCCTATACACTAACAATGTAACTGTAGAAAGAGAAATTAGGGAATTGATTCCATTTACAATAGCACCCAAAACCCTAAGATACCTTGGAATAAACCTAACCAAAGAGGTGAAGGATCTATATTCTAGAAACTACAGAACACCTATGAAAGAAATTGAAGACACTAAAAGATGGGAAAACATTCCATGCTCATGTGTTGGAAGAATAAACATTGTTAAAATGTCTATACTGCCCAGAGTAATCTATACTTTCAATGCCATCCCAATCAAAATAACAATGGCATTTTTCAAAATGGGAACAAACAATCCCAAAATTTATATGGAACCAGAAAAGACCCTGGGGGCATCACGTCATCTGATTTCAAATTACATTACAAAGGTGTGATCACCAAGACAGCATGGTATTGGCAAAAAAACAGACACATAGATCAAAGGAACAGAATAGGGGACCCAGATATGGACCCTCAACTGTATGGTCAACTAATTTTCGACAAAGCAGGAAAGAATATCCAATAGAAAAAAGTCAGTCTCTTCAATAAATGGTGCTGGGAAAATTGGACAGCTATATGCAGAAGAATGAAACTCAACCATTCGCTTATATCATACACAAAGATAAACTCGAAAAGGATGAAAGACCTCAATGTGAGACAGGAATCCATCAAAGTCCTATAGGAGAACGTAGGCAGTAACCTCTTTGACATCAGCCACAGCAACTTCTTTCAAGACACGTCTCTAAAGGCCAGGGAAACAAAAGTGAAAATGAACTTTTGGGACTTCATCAAGATAAAAATCTTCTGTACAGCAGTCAACAAAACAAAGAGACGACCCATGGAATGGGAAAAGATCTCTGCAAATGACACTACAGACAAAGGGCTGATATCCAAGATCTAGAAAGAACTCAAACTCAACACCCAAAGAACAAATAATCCAGTCAAAAAATGGGCAGAAGACATGAACAGACACTTCTCCAAAGACATACAAGTGGCTAACAGACACATGGAAAAAAGTTCATTATCATTAGCCTTCAGGGAAATTCAAATCAAAACTACATTGAGATACCACCTTATACCAGTTAGAATGGCAAAAATTGACAAGACAAGAAACAACAAATGTTGGAGAGGTTGTGGAGAAAGGGGAACCCTCTTACACTGTTCATGGGAATGCAAATTGGTGCAGCCACTTTGGAAAACAGTGTGGAGCTTCCTCAAAAAGTTAAAAATAGAGCTACCCTATGACCCTGCAATTGCACTACTGGGTATTTACCCCAAAGAGACAGATATAGTGAAAAGAAGGGCCATATGTACCCCAATGTTCATAGCACCAATGTGCACAATCACCAAACTGTGGAAAGAGCTGAGATGCTCTTCAACAGACGAATGGATAAAGTATACTGTGTGTATATACAATAGAACATTAGCCATCAGAAAGGATGAATACCCAACTTTTGCATCAACATGGACAGAACTGGAGGAGATTATGCTAAGTGAAATAAGGCAAGTAGGGAAAGTCGTTTATCATATGGTTTCACTTATTTGTGGAACATAAGGAATGGCATGGAGGACATTAGGAGAAGGAAGGGAAAAATGAAGCTGGGGAAATCGGAGGGGAAGATGAACCATGAGAGACTATGAACTCCAGGAAACAAACTGAGGGTTTTAGAGGGGAGGGGGGTGGGGGGATGGGTTAGCCCGGTGATGGGTATTAAGGAGGATACATATTGCATGGTGCACTGGGTGTTATATGCAAACAATGAATCATGGAACACTACATCAAAAACTAATGTACTATATGATAATTAACATAACATAAAAATTATTTTTTTTTTTACTTTTTAGAAAAGATTTTATTTATTTATTTGACAGAGAGAAAGAGGGAGAGAGAGAGCACATGCAGGGGGAGTGGCAGATGGAGAGAGAGAAGCAGGCTCCCTGCTGAGCAGGGACCCAGATGTCAGGCTAGATCCCAGACCCTGGGATCATAACCTGAGCCTAAGGCAGACGCTTAACCAACTGAACCACCAAGGCACCCCCAAAATTTTTTAACTTTTAATTTTGAATAAGTATAGATCCACAAGAAATTGCAAAGAAAAACCGAGAGTGAACCTTTGAATTCTTCACTAGCATTCCACAATGTTAACATGTTATGTAACTATAGTGCAACTTGAGAAACAGAAAACTGACATTGATGCAATTCATAAAGCTTATTCACATTTTATCAGTTATACATACACTCATTTGTGTTTGTGTGTCCATTTCGATTACATGTGTAACTTTGTGTAACTACCACCACAGTCAATATAGACTTCCTTGTGCTACCCTTTTATAGCCACTGCTCCTTCACTGCTCTCCTTAACCCTAGGCAAGCACTAATCTGTTTTCCATTTTAGAATTTTGTCATTTCACAAATATTATATAAACGGAACTATATGGTATATAACCTTTTAAATTGGCTTTCTTTCCTCAGCCTAATTCCAAAGAGATAGATCCAAGTTACTGTATATAACAAGTTTGTTCTTCTGTATTGCTGAGTAGTTTTTCACAGTATGACCATACCATTGTTTAACCATTCACCTGTTGAAGGACATCTTCTGGATTATTTGAACTTTTTTAGAATTCCATTTTGATTTACTTAAGATGTTATTTAATTTGTTGATTTTTAAAATTTTCTTAGTGGTTCCTCCAGGAATTACCATATACATAAGTTATCAAAAGTCCTACTGGTGTCAGTATTTTTCTTTGAGTGAAGTGTAGAAACCTTACTTCCATTTAGTTTTTGTTCCTATTTTACTTTTTTACCGCTTTTAATTTATTTTACTTTTAAATTATTATTACATATAATGTATTATTTGCCCCAGGGGTACAGGTCTGTGAATCATCAGGCTTATACATTTCACAGCACCCACCATAACACATACCCTCCCCAATGTCCATAACCCAGCCACTCTATCCCTACACGTTTTTTACTCTTTAAACATATTTTTTAAAGTATTTCCTCTGCATTTATTGAGTAGCACATCAGATTGTGTGAAAAGTTTTGCTTCAACCATAAAATGTTATTGAAGGTATTCATGAGGTAAAAGTCTATTGTGCTTATCTCAACTTTTACCATTCCCTTGTTCTTTCCTTTCTGAACATTCCAGCCTTTTTCTGTTATCATTTTCTTTCTGTTTAATGCTTTTTTAAAGACATTATTTGTGAGTAGGTCTGCTAGAACATAATTCTTAGTTTTCCTCTGATAATGTCTTTATTTTCCTTTCGTTCCTAAAGGATACTTTTGTTAGTCACAGAATTTTTTGATTGACAGTTTTCTTTTAGCACTGAGAATTATTATACTACTTTCTCTGGCCTCCTAGTTTCAGATGATAAGTCCTTTGTCAGTTCAAATTGTGTCTTATAGGTAATATGCCATTTCTGTCTGGCCAGCATCTCCACTGAGTACAAGGTTGGGAGGCACCAAGCTTAGCTGATGTGGGTGAATCAGCCCACTCACTGACTCCCCAGGTGTGGAACAGGGGTTAGATAGGCTTGTCACTGCTGTGAAGCTCTGCTGAAGGCAGATCAGACTCTGCTGGTGCATTGCTTGTGGAGTGGGGGTTGAGATGGCCTTCAGAGCTTTGCTGCTGCTATTGCAGGTGAATTGGACTGCCCACTGAAGCCCAGCGTACAATAGCAGACATCAGGACAGTTCACTGGGGCTTTTTAGCTGATGCTACAGTCCTTTCAGCCCACCAGTGCCCTGTGTGAAGCAGAGGTTGACGGGCCCACTACAGTTTTGAAGTTTCTGCTGAAGGCACATTGACCAACTAATTGGTTGGGAGCTCAGCTGAGGAGCTAGGGTTGGATTATTAGCCAGTCCAGCCTGCCTTCTTTGCAGCTCCCAGAGTCATCATTATCCATTTAATTGTTTTCAGGGTAAATAATTGTATTAAGAGCAGTAGGGAAAACTGAGTCTAGGCCATCATGTTCCCACCCCCTCCTTCTTTTAATAGTTTATCTTCATATGTCTTTCTATGAGTAGGAATTAAATCAGCAGTTCTTAGAATATTCATCACAATTAATTTTAGAACATTTTCATCACCCCCAAGAGAAACTCTGTGGCCTATAACAGTCACTCTCCACTTTCCTGTACTTTTCTCTTTCTCCCTACCCCAGCCTTAGGCAACTACTAATCTACTTTCTCTCTGTATGGATTTTCTCTATTCTGGAGATATCACATAAGTGGTTTCAGGTAATATGTGATATTTTGTGACTGGCTTTTTTCACTTCACATAATGTTTTCAAAGTCCTTCAGTGTTGTAGCATGTGTCTGTATGTCATTCCTTTTTATGGCTGAATAACATTCCATTGTATGTACATACTATATCTTATTTATCCATTCTTCTGGTGGTGAACATTTGGATTGTTTCCACTTCTTGGCTGTTGTAAGTAATGGTACTGTGAAATTTGTACAAGTTTTTATGTGACATGTTTTCATTTATCTTGGATATAATGGAATTGTTAAGTCATATGCTAACTCTGTGCTTAACATTTGGACGAACTGCCCAGGCTGTTTTCCAAAGTGATGACGGCACTATTTTGCACTCCTACCAGCAATGTATGAGGGTTCCAATTTCTCTATATTCTTGTCAACATTTGTTATTTGTCTTTTTGATTATAGTCATTTTAGTGGATGAAAAGTAGTATATCATTGTGGTTTTGATTTGCATTTCCCTAGTTACTAATGTTGTTGAGGATCATTTCATGTGTTTATTGGCAATTTGCATATATATGTTCTTTGGAAAGATGCCTATTAAGATACCATGGTCATTTTTAAATTGGGTTACTTGTCTTTTTATTATTGTGTTGTAAGTGTTCTTTATATATATATATATCCTAGATATGAGTCCTTTAGATGATTTGCAAATACTTTCTCCTATTCAGTGGACTACTAGTCTTTTTTTTTTTTTTAAAGATTTCATTTATTTATTTGACAGAGAGAGAGATTACAAGCAGGCAGAGAGGCAGGCAGAGAGAGAGGAGGAAGCAGGGAGCCTGATGCGGCGCTCGACCCCAGGACCCTGAGATCATGACCTGAGCCAAAGGCAGAGGCTTTAACCCACTGAGTCACTCAGGTGCCCCTCCAGTCTAATTTCTTGATTGTGTTGTTTGAAGCACAGAAGTTTTTCATTTTGATGAAGTCTAATTTGTCTGGGTTTGGAAGCTATGCCATTAAGTGTTCCTTCCTATAGTCGTTTTCATACTCCACGTTATATTACTTGCACTTGCCACACTACTGTANTTTTTCTTTGATTTCTTGTGTTTTGGGTATCATATCTAAGAAACCATTGCCTAATCCAGGGTCATGAAGATTTATGCCTATGTTTTCGTCTAAGAATTTTAGAGGTTTAGTTCTTACATTTAGGTCTCTGATCTGTTTTGAGTTAATTTTGTAAATGGTGTGAGGTAAGCATCCAGTTTCATCCTTTGCAAGTGGCTATTCAGTTGTCACAGCACCATTTGTTGTGTCATGCCCCACTTCTCCCAGCTGTCCTCCATTGTACCTGCAAACTAAGTGCCCCTGTGGAGACCTTCTTTTTGGTGGGTCAGCTCCTATACCTGCGACAGCATTTTGGTGATACTCTGGTATGTTGGTATAGTTTGGGTTATATAGGCTTTTGCTACTGTGCTTTATTCGTTAATGCACTTCCATTTACCATCTTTTGTACTAGAAATGTATTAACATATCTTCTTTGATGGCCCTCTTTCTATTCATTGCGATGGCTTTAGTCTTTTATGTTTATTCTAAATATCTATGTGGTCATTTCTGTAGGGCTAAAGAGAAATGAGAGTTGAGTGTATGCACTCACTTTGCTGCCTAGAACCAGAAGCCTAGGCCTCACCTCCTATGCTTGAGTCTTATCTCATTATTGTTGTTAAGTATCTTTTTCTCCATCTATCCTCTGTGCTGCTTCAGATCTTGGTGGATGACCCTAACACTGGGATTTGAGCAGAGTAGGTGTTCATTAAGCAGTTGTGATGGCCACTAGTAGATGCAAACCAAGTAAATTAAAGGTGAAAATTATTCAAATTGCCTGCTAAAGAAATATTTGAAAGAAAATAATTTACCCCAAACTGTTAGTCTGTCCTTTATTCTTGTAAATAGGGTAATAGTGTCTGCTTCACTTTACCCTTCTTTCTTATGGCACATTTGATTTGAAAAAGATAAATTATACAAAAGACCATATTATCCAATCATCCCATAGATTACTCCCTGAAAACAGATCTTGTGGGTTTGGAAGCTATGCCATTAAGTCTTCCTTCCTATAGTCGTTTTCATACTCCACGTTATATTACTTGCACTTGCCACACTACTGTAGCTGTTAGTTTATAAGCCTGCCTCTCTGGCAGTGGTCCTCAGCACAGAGGATACATCATATACTTCTTTGTCTTCTAGGGCAAGAGAAAGGAAGTGAGAGAGATGAAAATAACCACTATTTATTGTGCTCCTGTTTATAGACACTGTTCAAATTATTTTATAGTATTATGTGTGATTTCAACAGTTTTCTGAAGTAAATATTATTATACCAATTTTACAGATATACAGTGTGAGTCTCAGAGAGGTTTAGTATTTTTCCAAGGTCACACTTTTGTCAAGTAGCAGAATGAATATAAAGGTGTTAACTAAAGAAGGAAAGGAAGAAGAGATGTCAAGCATTTGGAAGCAGTGATTTTCATAATGGTGTGAAGGAGTTAACAGAGGAAGTAGCTTGTTTCCTCAGCAGCCTGCCTTAGTATCACATCACAGAAAAATAGTTGCATCTGTGCCTTTAGAACACTGAGAGGCCTGTGGAAATGATCTGAAAATCAAGTACAAAGATGTTACATTTGTACAAAATGTAGACTGGGATACATTATATATAACATTTATCATAGTAAGGGGGTCTAATTGTTAATTTCTTCTTCCCTATTAGCATTAGGATGAGACCAAGTGCACAAGTCTAACCATTAGTAATTTTACTAGGGATTTCCCTTTTCCTAATCCAAAGGAAAGTACTTTCAGGAGGTTAGCAAGCTTCTTTATTTGAGTGGTTAGTCCCCTCTCCTTTCTCCCTAACTTGTTTCCCCTTGGGAGGTCCATCATTTTCTGTTGTCTAGGTAATTCTGGTGCTGGCAACCTACTGATTACCCATGAATGAGATTTTCATTGTTCACACTATAGCGCCTCTGCTATTTTAATATGAGATAATGGTTGCTTGAAGGTGGTGGTTGTTTCTAGCCTTTGCTGCTCCTTCATATTTAGAAGAGGTCTAATTACCGCACAAACTAAGCAGCTGACCGTGTACATTTCACTGATTCATTGTATTCTACACTGTGGTTGTCCACTGGGAATAAGGTAACTCTGTAGAGGACATCCATTTATAGCAAATTGGTGGTGTGTTTCTGGAGTTGTATAGACAATGGACTTTATTTTGAAATGTGTGTTATACTAAACAGAACACAGAAGATTTCTGGTTAAATAGGAAAACACACTTAATTCTTTATGGCAGGATTTGCAGGATTCTCTCTGAAACTAACATACTTAACAGGTAATAGCATAAGACCAACCAGGAACTTGTTTTGGGGTTTTTTTTCTTTATTTTTAAGCCAATTTGAGAAAAATTGAGCTTGTTTCTTGAATTAGATTTTGAATGCAACAGAATTTTTACATAAATAAGCCATTCCAATATCAAAGGGAGAGTCACAGACAAAAAGTACTCTAATATTAAAATATTATTTTAATATTCAAGAGTATAAATAGGAGATTTCTTAATTGTTGGACATTCTGCCTAGCAAAACAATTAAGAGCACTGCTTCTGGAAACACAATCAATGGGTTTGAGTCCAAGCTTGGGCAAGCAAGCTGATTAACCTCTGTGTACCTTAGTTTCCTTACATGTAAAAATCAGAACATTATCTTGAAGAGTTAATACAGTTTTAAGAGTTTAGAATAGTTCCTGGTTTATAGTTAAACATTCAAAAATGTTAGCTATTTTTTTTTAAGATTTTATTTATTTATTTGACAGAAGAGAGAGGCAGTGAGAGAGGGAATACAAGCAGGGGGGAGTGGGGGAGGGAGAAGAAGGCTTTCCACTGAGCAGGGAGCCCAATGAGGGGCTCGATCCCAGGACCCTAGGATCATGACCTGAGCCAAAGGCAGATGTTTAACGACTGAGCCACCCAGGCACCCCAAATGTTAGCTAAATTTATTTGCATTTTGATAGTTCCATTTCAGACATGGTAGTTAATCAAGGTGCCCAGTAGTTAATCAAAAGAAAAGGTACAGGGTTGTATTGTTATTAACATGGTTCATAGTGGCAACTGAAACTGTGAGAGCAGACAATTCTTGGAAGGCCAGGCCTGAGGCTTAGTTCTTTGCCAGCGTATGGGGAGTGCAGATGTTGGAGTAAAGCAATGTTCAAAAGAAGGGCAGAACAAAGACATCCAGCAATAAGGTAAAACAGCATCACCGGGTGAGAAAGTGTCGAGGATTTTGACTTTGAGAGAATGGTCCAAGAAAGCAAACTACCTAGTTGGCTGGGAGGAACAGCACAGCCTTGGCAGAAATCCAGGTGTGAATCTTCAGACCTTGCATGATTCACCTGTGGGATAATCTGGGGAAGGTCTCCTAGTGTATCTGGGGTACAGTTCTCTAATCTATAAAATTATTTGGCTGGGTTTGATTCGTAAAATTCCTTCTAGCACTTCTCTTGCTGGCTTCCATGATCCTAGGTTATTGGTAACCTTTGAGTGATTTTAGTGGAGAGTGTGCCCAGAAGCCAGATTGTAGGGAGTTAAAGTGTGATTAAATGGTAGAAGACCATCTGTTCAGGAACTGAGTTTGCTCCAATCCAAGAAAGGTTATAAGCCTCTCCTAATTTAGTAGATTTGTTGTATAGTTCTCCTACAATATGGACTTATACCTGCTTCCCTTTTCTATTCTTGTTTCAAATCTGTTCGCAGTTTTTAAAGGTTTATTAATCTTAGGTGATTTAAGGAAATTTTGCATGAGGCTCAGTTTTATTTGGTTCAGTTCATTCTAATGCTCCCAAATAGTTTAGTCAGTTTGAGACATAATTTCTACTTAAAGGATTAAAAAAACCCCTTCATTAGCTTGGCAAGGAAAGAAAGTGTTTGTGTGGGACTAAAAAGCCAAATTTATCTACAAGCATGGGAATAAATTTGAGTACTCAACAGAAGTTCTTGTGATTGTCATAATAAAACAGAATAAAATAGTCAAGGCATCAAAAATGCTTCTGAAAGCCTAGCCTGCATATGCCACAGCTACACAGAGGTTCTTTTCAAGTAATATCGTCTGTAGTCTTTAAGGGAAATGAGGGTTTCCTATCAACTAGTATTTATACCATGGGCAATGAAAATTAAATGCCTTGATCAAAAATATCCAGAACTGTGAAAAATGTTAAATTGGAAGTAAAAAAAAAATGAGCTTAAACACATTTAATATCATCATTCTAATTAACCCACTGAACTTATTGAAATTAAAAGTTCCAATAATAGACATGAGATATGAAATATTTCATCAAAATGAAGACTTCTTTTAGCTATGGCTGAAATGTAAAAGAAGAAAAATAGATCTGAGTAAAAAAACAAGGCTTTTGGTCCAAAATAAAGGTGAATAGGAATATTATGTTCTTGTGTTATTTTAATGAACCTACTACAGGTCTCAGTTTATGCCCCTGCTCTGGTCCAACCCCTTTGGCCTACTTATATTCCTAGTATTTTACTCTGAGAAAAAATATCATATTTTTTCAAAAACATAAGTAAATTTATGAACTTACCTGNGGTTTCTAGCCTTTGCTGCTCCTTCATATTTGGAAGAGGTCTAATTACTGCACAAACTAAGCAGCTGACCGTGTACATTTCACTGATTCATTGTATTCTACACTGTGGTTGTCCACTGGGAATAAGGTAACTCTGTAGAGGACATCCATTTATAGCAAATTGGTGGTGTGTTTCTGGAGTTGTATAGACAATGGACTTTATTTTGAAATGTGTGTTATACTAAACAGAACACAGAAGATTTCTGGTTAAATAGGAAAACACACTTAATTCTTTATGGCAGGATTTGCAGGATTCTCTCTGAAACTAACATACTTAACAGGTAATAGCATAAGACCAACCAGGAACTTGTTTTGGGGTTTTTTTTCTTTATTTTTAAGCCAATTTGAGAAAAATTGAGCTTGTTTCTTGAATTAGATTTTGAATGCAACAGAATTTTTACATAAATAAGCCATTCCAATATCAAAGGGAGAGTCACAGACAAAAAGTACTCTAATATTAAAATATTATTTTAATATTCAAGAGTATAAATAGGAGATTTCTTAATTGTTGGACATTCTGCCTAGCAAAACAATTAAGAGCACTGCTTCTGGAAACACAATCAATGGGTTTGAGTCCAAGCTTGGGCAAGCAAGCTGATTAACCTCTGTGTACCTTAGTTTCCTTACATGTAAAAATCAGAACATTATCTTGAAGAGTTAATACAGTTTTAAGAGTTTAGAATAGTTCCTGGTTTATAGTTAAACATTCAAAAATGTTAGCTATTTTTTTTAAGATTTTATTTATTTATTTGACAGAAGAGAGAGGCAGTGAGAGAGGGAATACAAGCAGGGGGGAGTGGGGGAGGGAGAAGAAGGCTTTCCACTGAGCAGGGAGCCCAATGAGGGGCTCGATCCCAGGACCCTAGGATCATGACCTGAGCCAAAGGCAGATGTTTAACAACTGAGCCACCCAGGCACCCCAAATGTTAGCTAAATTTATTTGCATTTTGATAGTTCCATTTCAGACATAGTAGTTAATCAAGGTGCCCAGTAGTTAATCAAAAGAAAAGGTACAGGGTTGTATTGTTATTAACATGGTTCATAGTGGCAACTGAAACTGTGAGAGCAGACAATTCTTGGAAGGCCAGGCCTGAGGCTTAGTTCTTTGCCAGCGTATGGGGAGTGCAGATGTTGGAGTAAAGCAATGTTCAAAAGAAGGGCAGAACAAAGACATCCAGCAATAAGGTAAAACAGCATCACCGGGTGAGAAAGTGTCGAGGATTTTGACTTTGAGAGAATGGTCCAAGAAAGCAAACTACCTAGTTGGCTGGGAGGAACAGCACAGCCTTGGCAGAAATCCAGGTGTGAATCTTCAGACCTTGCATGATTCACCTGTGGGATAATCTGGGGAAGGTCTCCTAGTGTATCTGGGGTACAGTTCTCTAATCTATAAAATTATTTGGCTGGGTTTGATTCGTAAAATTCCTTCTAGCACTTCTCTTGCTGGCTTCCATGATCCTAGGTTATTGGTAACCTTTGAGTGATTTTAGTGGAGAGTGTGCCCAGAAGCCAGATTGTAGGGAGTTAAAGTGTGATTAAATGGTAGAAGACCATCTGTTCAGGAACTGAGTTTGCTCCAATCCAAGAAAGGTTATAAGCCTCTCCTAATTTAGTAGATTTGTTGTATAGTTCTCCTACAATATGGACTTATACCTGCTTCCCTTTTCTATTCTTGTTTCAAATCTGTTCGCAGTTTTTAAAGGTTTATTAATCTTAGGTGATTTAAGGAAATTTTGCATGAGGCTCAGTTTTATTTGGTTCAGTTCATTCTAATGCTCCCAAATAGTTTAGTCAGTTTGAGACATAATTTCTACTTAAAGGATTAAAAAAACCCCTTCATTAGCTTGGCAAGGAAAGAAAGTGTTTGTGTGGGACTAAAAAGCCAAATTTATCTACAAGCATGGGAATAAATTTGAGTACTCAACAGAAGTTCTTGTGNTCCCCTTCATTAGCTTGGCAAGGAAAGAAAGTGTTTGTGTGGGACCAAAAAGCCAAATTTATCTACAAGCATGGGAATAAATTTGAGTACTCAACAGAAGTTCTTGTGATTGTCATAATAAAACAGAATAAAATAGTCAAGGCATCAAAAATGCTTCTGAAAGCCTAGCCTGCATATGCCACAGCTACACAGAGGTTCTTTTCAAGTAATATCGTCTGTAGTCTTTAAGGGAAATGAGGGTTTCCTATCAACTAGTATTTATACCATGGGCAATGAAAATTAAATGCCTTGATCAAAAATATCCAGAACTGTGAAAAATGTTAAATTGGAAGTAAAAAAAAAATGAGCTTAAACACATTTAATATCATCATTCTAATTAACCCACTGAACTTATTGAAATTAAAAGTTCCAATAATAGACATGAGATATGAAATATTTCATCAAAATGAAGACTTCTTTTAGCTATGGCTGAAATGTAAAAGAAGAAAAATAGATCTGAGTAAAAAAACAAGGCTTTTGGTCCAAAATAAAGGTGAATAGGAATATTATGTTCTTGTGTTATTTTAATGAACCTACTACAGGTCTCAGTTTATGCCCCTGCTCTGGTCCAACCCCTTTGGCCTACTTATATTCCTAGTATTTTACTCTGAGAAAAAATATCATATTTTTTCAAAAACATAAGTAAATTTATGAACTTACCTGTGACTTGCCTGCTCCCCCCCACTTTTTTCTTATTTTGAGTCTACTAACAGTTTTTAAAAGTCTGTTGATCTTTGAGGAAGTCCTTACCCTTTAGTCCTATTCTAAACCCCTCTTAATTAATGAGCCATTTTACAAGGAGATGCGCTCTTCTAAACCAGGGGACTGGGCTTTAGGAGCCCCTACCTCCCCAAGGAGTGATGTTCTTTCATGAGGTCCTTGGAGAGTTCCAGGTATTTTTGCCTTTGTACCGGTGAATAAAATATGAGTATTTTTGGTCAGCTACTGGAAGCAGTATTTTACATTTATGACATAATTATCATGATAGAGCAGATCATGTGTGTTGAAGCACCCTTGAGAGAATTTAGTTTCACATTTATCATCTTCAGTGACACCCAAGCTTTGAATCCGAGAAGTAGACTAGCACATTTAATATGCCAATTAAAATGGATTGATCTACTTTGACAGTCTTTGGAGAAAAGGCCAATATGAAAGGAATGCTTTTTAGTCATAATAAGAGCTTGCTTTCCAAGCTGCAGAAGTTCTAAATTTAGGATGAAAGTCAGTACTTATTAAATCATGTACAAATTTATACAGATCTCAGTTACAAACATGTACACTTGTTGGTCTCTCATTTTTCAAATTAATGAAGAAAAGGAGGGGCTCATATTTGTTTTCTGAAAATACAGGTGTATAAAATTTTAGCACAGATTATTTTCTGGAAGATTAAAGAATACCACATATATATGTGATAAATTTTTATTTTTAAGAAGGTGACATAGTATAGTGGCTTTATATCATATAGGCCCAGCTATTAAACCAGTCTCATCTACTGATTAACTGTGTGACCTTGGACAATTTAATTGATCTCTCTAAGCCTCACTTTCTTCATCTATTAATGGTGATAACATATGATAAACTGATAACATATGTAAAGCTCTAAACAAAATGTCTGACACATGAAAGCTAAATAAATATTGCAAAATAGCAATAAAGAAAAATATATGTTATCCCAAATAGATTATTTTATAAGTAATTTACTTTATCTTTAAAGAGAATGAAAGTCCTATGAAGTCTGAAGGAAAACATTATATTTTCAACACTTTGGCTTATTTACTATGCATAGGCTCCCTTATTATGTATTTGAAGCCTTGTTGGATATTCAGTTCTGCAGTCACAAACATTTATTTATACTCTCAGTTATTTTCACACTATTTCTATAATATTATCTTAAATGTCTATACATTGTTTTTTCACTCAGCTATATCAAGATTTCCTTTACCAAACACCTAATCATTTGTATTCTGGAAGTTTATCCTAATAAGAGATAATTAAGATTTGATGTTTAGGGGCACCTGGGTGGCTCAGTTGGTTTAGCGTCTGTGTTCGGCTCAGGTCATGATCTCAGGGTCCTGGCATAAGAGCCCCACCTCTGGCTCCCTGCTCAGCAGGGAGACTGCTTCTGCTTCTCCCTCTGCCCACTGCCTCCCCAAACCCCGCCCCACTTGTGCTTGCTCTCTTTCTCTCAAATAAATAAATAAAATCTTAAAAAAAAAAGATTTGATGTTTAATACAACATTATAGCATTTTTAAGACTACCGGTATGGCTAAATTACTATTTCATTAAATGGTCTCTACTTAATGCTTTTCTGTTACTACATGAAATATTTTATATCCCATAGTGTTCATTAGCTAATGAAAATAAGGCAAGGGATTATAAGATAAAACAATTAAGTTTACACTTAAGTAAAAATCATAAAAATGAAAATCACATCCCCAAATTTTTCCTTCCCTAACACTTGATCCAAACATATTGTTTTAGACCTTTGCCCAGATTTGGGAATCTTTTATTTATTAATCGAATGTGTCTGTATAAGCCATAAAACTACCCATAATTGTAACAGAGAGGAGCTGATTTCTTCTTGTTTCACTGATAAAGTTCAAAATCTATGATTTTATGTATTATATTTATACTTATATTTATTGCCTGTACCTTACATACTTAATAGAATATTAAGAGAGTATTATTAAAATATTAAGATTATCAAGGGTGTCTTCTTTAACTCCCTCATTTTGTAGAGCAGGAAACGATTCACAGGGAAGTGACATGTCTAAGGTCACACAGGTACAAATCCAAAGCTGGAACCCAGGGGTACTGAAGTGTGGCCAGATGAGCCACGTATACCATGGTTACTTGATGGTGTACATGACTATATGGTGGTATACATGGTGGGTACAGTGTGAAAAACGTACATTTGCAGCATGGGATTAAAGGATAAAACTACTTTAATAACACTTGCTAAAAATGATAAGGCAAACTTTATTCAGGACCGTCATAGGAGGTATAGGGACCATTGCAATGGGATTTTACAATAAGAGAAGAGAGACTTGGCTCATTCTAAATACAGCTTAGGCAAGTGGGAATTTATAGCTAAGGATCAGGGTAGGAGTCAGTGGATGGAAAATTACTAAGAGGAAATGTCATGGAAGGGGGATTCTGGCTAAACCAACGTAACAGAGTTCTTTGTTGAAGACAGCCTAGTTTTACCAGACATCATCAGCTGAGGGATGGTGGAAGATGAGGAGTCTGATCAGATATCAAGGATGATCAAATATCATTAGCAGCATTCTTGCTAAAACTGAACTTTCCAGATGAGCCTAAGAGAAGTTTCAGGAGCCTGACTAAAGTTTGGTCAAGCAAAGAATCATTGTTAATAGGGCTTTTATTATTAATGTCATTTTTTGTATTCTCACCATTCCTTAATTATGACTTAGCTAGGTTAGTTGGAAGCAGCATGACTTATATTATTGCATCTATCCCACACCAACAACTAGCATATAGCTAGGCCAACAAATACCCATTTATCAGCCAATTACCTACCAGTAGGAATGTAAAACCGCTATGTAGTTTCTGCCATTCCTTTCCTTTCTCCTAAGTTGGAACATTTTTCATTTTGGTTTTTTGAGTAGTCCGACAGTTTGACCTTGTTGATGATCATCATATATAAAATACTTCTTGTATAAACTTTTATAATTTCTATTGATTAAACATTATATTTGGGCTACTTTGCGGAAGATAAGATTTGAATTTGTGAAGAATTGGGAAAGATATAAAGGAAACATTGGCCCCATTAAGTAAGGAGCCATTTGAATATATTTTTAAAATTATATTCAACTTAGAAAAACATAATTTGAATATTTGACGTGTTAAATTCCTTTTATCTCTGTGTGTGTCTCTGGGACCCTTCACCAATCTTATTTATCTTCTGCAAATGCTTCTTGTCCTTGGGATGTGTATAAAATGCTGAAAGAGAAAGTAGCACAGGTTTTTATACTTCTCTCCTTTTAAGACCACCCTTCTTAGGTGTTTTTCACATTGGAATGCCTGCATATGTGGCCTGTCCATTTTCACTTATAAGTAGAGTCATGTGCTTAACATTTCTCTAGTGTACTGACACGTTGACTGTATAACCAGTAATATGAAGCAGTCTGACATATTAGAAAGAATTGACCAAAATCAGTACAGAGGCCTGGATTCTTCTGCTACAGGATCTAGACCATTTCCTCTGGCTGGGCCTCAGTCTTCTTACCCATCAAGTGAATTACAAAATATTTATCAAGGAAACCTATTTTTCATACAAAATCTTAGGCAGAATCTCAGCATATACAATAGTTCAGAGTTGTGCTGCTCTATGTTAACTATACTGGAATTAAAATAAAAAACCAAAACAGCAACAAAAAAACCAACAAAGTTGTGCTCCTCTGGCTTAAGTGGAGTCTTGCCACCCAGTCTCTCTCATAGACACTCTCACACCTTTTTCATTACCCTTTTCCCCCAGTCCCAGGTGATAAAAACGGCCCCTTCCATTTCTGACCTTTTCAGCTCAGACATCAGAGAATTGATTTAGTTAGTACAAGCACCTAAAGGGGAAGAACCAAAGCAAGTTGGCAAACCCCAAGAGGGAAATGACTAGAGTTTTGGAAACTGTGCTTCCCTCTTTTGTCTCTGCCTCCCCTGTCTCACCTCATTTTACCAGTCATTCCTGATATGTTTCCATAAGTTTCCCATGATTTGTTCTTCCCTCTGGTTGTGATTAAAGCTGTATGAACACCATGAGTCAGGCTTTCTCCACCTGGGCCCATATAGTCATTTTAGCATTGTTTCCAAGAAGTAGCAAGATCTTTGGCACTGTCATTTCTTTAAGATAAAAATATAGACACATCCAGTTACAGCAAGTACTTAGAAAGGAGGGAAAACAGTTTTACAAATCAATTCATTGTGACAAAGTGATGATCAGTATTCTCTTCCAAGATAATTGCAGTCATTGAAAGGCTTGCTGTCAAAAGACATTGCCTGATTTATTCACTCCGGCATTTGAACCTATGTGTCTGAGGTCTGGGAATACTTTTTAAAATTCATTTGTTTTCCTCTTAAGTAGAAAGCTTATATTATCATTAATGGGGCATATAAATAAAGGGATCCTACAGGGTCATTTTTTCCCTGGCCAGCTCTCCTTCTCAAGCTGAGTTTAGCTCTTTAACCATGCTTGATGCCGTTATTCCTCAGATATTTCTACTTACCTTTTCTATCCTTCCCTATTAATTTTCTCCATGTTGCTGCTTTGGCTTGCTTGGAAATGTCAGAACAAGATGCCAATGTGTTCCAGTCAGGATGTGCCTGTGTTCAAACTGCTGTATCCTGTTACTTGGCTCCTACAGGAAAAATACTGCGGGTGCAGTGTCTCCAGTTGGAATTGAGATGTATAAAGCATCTGCTTGGTTTCTTCAGCTAATGAGATTTTGCTGAAAAATGAGTGTAATGAAAAAATGCTGGCTGTTGGCAGGACCTACTGATGAAGGCTAATGAGCATAAATGAGTTTCTGTAAGGCCCCAAAAGCAGAGGCATAGAATGTTTCAAATGTTCTACCCTTGAGGCAAGAGTAGCCTTGGATGAGGTGTGACCCGTTTATTTGTTGGCTTCTTTTTTCTTTTCTTCTTTCCCTCCTCCCTTGCCCTTCTTTCAGTAAAAGACTCATTCAAGCCAGCCACAATAGATTATTTTAAGCAGCATAGGACATTTTAAAAATAAAGCTACTGAGGCTAGGGTTCAATATGATGTTCCAAAAAGAAGAATTATGAATTCTACATACTTGTATACATTATTTATTAGAAGAGATAATTTTTAAATTTAATTGCCAAGAACTTAAGAATTATAGTCTGTCAAAAAGCAGATAATAGGTTTTTGTAGAAAAACTTAGAGTTGAGTTTTCTTAAAAACCTGATCTCAAGTAGATGAAGAGTAGACTGTTGGTGGGTCACAAGGCTTTTGCTCGCCATGCTGCCCCCCATGATTTTATTTTTTGTGTCAACTTGATTAGGACACACAGTGCCAAATATTTGATCAAATGTTCTGGATGAGGGTGAGGGTATTTGGGGAGAAGACTAGCATTTAAATCAGTAGACTGAGCAAGTCAGAGTGCCTTCCCTCAGGGTGGGCTTCATCCATGAAACCCTGAATAGAGCAGAGAGGTGACTCTTCCCTGAATAAGAGAGGATTTTCCCTGACTGATGGCCTTAAACTGGGACATCAGCTTTTTTCCTGCTTCTGGATTTGAAATGGGTATTGAGCCTTCCTGGCCTTCAGATGAATTATACCATCAGCTCTCTGTGTTCTTCCACCTGCTGATTCAACCTGTGGATCTGGGAATTTACCAGACACTGTAATTGCCTGAACCAATTCTTTATAGTAAATCTTTTCCTGCCCTTTATTCACACATACACACCCTATCAGTTCTGCTTCTCTGGAGAACCCTAATACAAACCACAATAGCAGTCAGCATATAATCTGTGAAATATATGCTATGACATGCACCATATTGACTTTGTGACTTTGGACTTAGACATACCTGCAGTCAGGTTCAAGCTCTATCACTGGCTAGACATATGACCTTTGACAAATTATTTCACCTTTTTTCCATATCGGTTTCCTGATCTTTAAATATGGGAATTCTTAGAGCTTAAATAATACATTTTGACAGCAGGCTGTCAAGACATTTTAAGTTTTTGACATTTTAAACTAGACTGCAAAACAAATATAATCAATAACATGATAATGTAAATCTTACTACTAAACTCTCATGTTATTTCCATTAATAAGTTGTGCGGGCATACCTTGGAGATATTGTGGGTTTGGCTTCAGACCACTGCGATAAACCAAATATCTCAATAAAGCAAGTCAAATGAAGTTTTGGTTTCCCAGTACATATAAAAGTTATGTTTATACTATACTGTAATCTGTTAATAGTGTAATAGCATTGTGTCTAAAACAGCAATGAACGTGCCTCAGTTTAAAAATACTTTATTGCTAAAAAAAAATAACCAGCGTCTGAAGTTTTAGTGAGTCATAATCTTTTTGTTGATGGAAGGTCTTGCCTTGATCTTGATGGCTGCTGCCTAATCAGAGTGGTGGTTGCTGAAGGTTGGGGTGACTGTGGCTGTTTCTTAAACTATAAGACAATGAGGTTTGCCACATTAAGTGATTCTTTCATAAATGATTTCTATGTAACGTGTAATGCTGTTTGGTAGCATTTCACCCACAGTTGAACTTCTTTCAGAATTGGGGTCAGTTCTCTCAAACCCTGCTGATGCTTTGTCAGTTAAGTTTCTGTAGTATTCTAATTCTTTGTTGTCATTTCAACAGTCTTCACAGCATCTTCACCAGGAGTAGATTTCATTTCAAAAAACTACTTTCTTTGTTCATCCATAAGAAGCAACTCCTCTTCCATTAAAATTTTTGTCATGAGATTACAGCAATTCAGTCCCATCTCCAGGCTTTACTTCTAATTCTAGCTCTCTTGCTCTTTCCACCACATCTGCAGATACTTCCTCCACTGAGGTCTTGAACCCCTCCAAGTTATCTTTGAAAGTTGGAATCAGCTTCTTCCAAACTCCTGTTGATATTGATATTTTGACCTCTTCCCATGAACCATAAGTGTTCTTGATGGCATCTAGTATGGTGAATCTTTTCCAGAAGGTTTTCAACTTACTTTGCCCAGACCCATCAGAGGAATCCCTGTTTATGCCATCTATAACCTTAACAAATGTATATCTTAAATAAGACCTAAAAGTAGAAATTATTCTTTGATCCATGGGCTGTAGAATGGATGTTGTGTTAGCAGATATGAAAACATTAATCTAATTGTACATCTCCATCAGAGATCTTGGATGACCAGGTACACAGTCAATGAGCAGTTATATTTTGAAAGGAATCTTTTTTTCTGTGCAGTAGATCTCAACAGTGGGCTTAAAATATTCAGTAAACTATGTTGTAAACAGGTGGGCTGTCATCCAGCTTTTGTTGTTCCATTTATAGAGCATAGAGTAGATTTAGCATAATTCTTAAGGACCCTAAGATTTTCAGAATGGTAAATGAACATTGGCTCCAGTTTAAAGTCACCAATTGCATTAGCTTCTAACAGAGTCAGCCTGTCCTTTGAAGCTTTGAAGCCAGGCAATGACTTCTCTCTGACTTTGAAAGTTCTAGATGGCATCATCTTCCAGTAGAAGGCTGTTTCATCTACACTGAAAATCTGTTGTTTGTTGTCGCCACCTTTATTAATTATCTTAGCTAGATCTTCCAGAAAACTTGAGGCACCTTCTACATCAGCACTTGCTGTTCACTTTGCATGTAATAAAGATGTAATAAAGATGACTTCTTTCCTTAAACCTCATAAGCCAACCTCAGCTAGCTTCAAACTTCTTTTGCAGCTTCCTCACCTCTCTCTGCCTTCATAAAACTAATGAGAGTTAGGCCTTACTCTGAATTAGGTTTTGGCATTAGGGAATGCTGTGACTGATTTGATTTATCTAAACCACTAAAACTTTCTCCATATCAGCAATAAGGCTGTTTCACTTTCAGATCATGTGTGTGTTCACTGGTGTAGCACTTTTTATTTCCTTCAAGAACTTTTCCTTTGCCTCTACAACTTGACTAACTGGAGCAAGAGGCCCAGCTCTCAGCCTGTCCCAGGTTATATATGCCTTCCTCACAGAATTTAATCATTTCTAGCTTTTTTTTTTCTTTTTTTTTTTAATCATTTCTAGCTTTTGATTTAAAATGAGAAACGTGAGACTTCTTTTCACTTGCACACTTAGAGGCCATTATAGGGTTATTAATTGACTGAATTTCAACGTTGTTGTGTCTTGGGAAATAGGGAAGCCTGAGGAGAGGGAGAGAGATGGGCCAGTCAGTGGAACAATGAGAACACACACAACATTTATCAATTAAGTTTTCTGACTTTTATGGGTATGTTGTGGCACCCTAAAACATTTATAATCATAACATCAAAGATAACTGATCAC
Source organism: Ailurus styani (assembly GCA_002007465.1). NCBI lineage: Eukaryota > Metazoa > Chordata > Mammalia > Carnivora > Ailuridae > Ailurus > Ailurus styani. Next base: position 35,686 of record LNAC01001854.1, read on the forward strand.
AGATCACCGTAACACTATAATAATAATGAAAAAGTTTAAAATACTGTGAGAATTATCAAAATGTGACACAGAGACATGAAGTAAGCAAATGCTGTTGGAAAATGATGCTGATAGACTTGCTCAATGTAAGGTTGCCACAAACCTTCAATTTGTAAAAAATACTTAATCATCTGCAAAATGCAGTAAAGTGAAGGGCGATAAAAGGGATATGCCAGAAAATGACATCTGTGCATCTTTCTGTGCCTTCTCCTAGGAAATATTCAAACTCTTCCTACTGTCCCCCTCCCAAAATCCAGTCCTACTGATCTTTTCTGATAACAGTCTTCTAGTGACCCAAATAATCCAATGATAGGAATGCCTCTGAATGATTTAGGTTAAGTACTTGTTCTGCTCTTATAGGCAAAATTAAAACCTGGTATTTAATGATTTCACTGTGTAACTATAACCCTCTCCAGAGATTTGATGCAAAAGGTTGACTAGCCTTAAATAATAAAAGATAAGTAAAGATGACATTAATAAGGAGGTACATTTATAAAAGGGAATACCAAGGAGTTATAATAAAAAATGAGGTTGTGTTCTATATACTAATATATGAAAAGTGTGCATCATGATATATAATTACTTAGTGGAAAAAGTAGCTGATAGTATGCTGCCTTTCATCTAAAAGTATGAGAAAATAAGAATGTAAATTCGAGTTTGCTTTTCTAGGTAAACTCTGGAAAGGGGCATAAATCATCCTAGCAATTATCTGGTTGGTAGACAGTGGGGAACTGGGTGGATGCTGGGGCCACAGGTAGGAAGGAGAGACACTTCACTGAAAATTTGAATAATTTTGAAATTTTGAACCATATGAATTAATTATCTATTGAAAAATTAAATTGAGAAAAGAAGGGGAAGGAAACCATCAGGGCATATTCACATTAAAGTTTCTCTGTATACCCTTTGAAAGTTGTATTACACTGTTTTATTTATAGTTCCCAGCTGCAAATCTCCTAGCTTTGCTGCTTTGACCTGATTTGGGTAAATTAAAAACTAGAATCTAGACAGATGTACATTCAGTGTTTTAATTACCGTAGTTTTAAATTTTTATCAAGATGAATTACAGTGTTAATACAGGTAGTGCCTATCTTATGGGCAAGTTATGCTCTAAAAATTCCTCTTCTACTTAAGCATGGTGAAAATGCTAAATTTTGTGTTATATGGTTTTTATCATAGTAAAAAAAGTTTTTAACCTGACTTGATTCACTTGTAAAAATTAAAATCTTAAATCAGAATATTTCTAACCACAGGTTGTTGGTCCTCAGTCATGTGATTAAAATGACTTGCATACATCCTTTGATAGTTTATATAAATATGTGTACACTAAGTTATGATTATTTTCCCTTGTTAAAAATATCCTGTTTATATTTGCAAACATTTGTTTTGTGTATTCAAGGGATGATTTGTATATTGTTAATAAATAAAAACAGAAATACTTTTTTTTCAGTGATCCAAGATTCATTGTATAATTATGCACCACACCCAGTGCTCCATGCAATATTTGCCCTCCTTAATACCCACCACCAGGCTCACCCATCCCCTCTCCCTCCTCCCCTCCATAACCCTCAGTTTGTTTCTCAGAGTCCACAATCTCTCATGGTTAGCCTCCCCTTCCGATTTACCCCAATTCACTTTTTCTTCCCTTCCCCTGGAGTCCTCCATTTTATTCCTTAATGTTCCACAAGTAAGTGAAACCATATGACAATTGACTTTCTCTGCTTGAATTATTTCACTCAGCATAATCTCCTCCAGCAATACTTTAAAATACAAGGTTCTCCTTTCAGACCACCAAACGAGCACCAGTTGTCTTTCTTTTAATATAAGGTGCTGGATACAAGTGAGGTAAGAAAAGTAAGCATGGGGGGCCCCTCAAGGGGTTCACTCTGTAGTTATACAGACCACTCATAAGCATGCAAAAAGCCTTTCAATGAGACAATATGAGTATTGTCAAGTAACTCATACAGACATTACCTGCTCTTGCTGATAGGGGATAGAAGATATCTGGACACCCTGATGTTTGGCGAGTTTATGGAGGAGACTATGTTGAAAGAGTGGGTCAGGTTCTGGACAGACAGGAACAAAGAAGCAGTTCAAATGTTGAAGGATAGAAGGACAGTAGACAGAAACTTGAGATGGACAGGAGTGAACTGTTTTTACTGGTGTGCTCTTAAGCAAACAGATGGGAGATAAATAGGGAACCATAGGTAGCAGTTACGTTGTAAAGGTCTTTTGGAAGTTGGGCCTTTATTTGGGAAGCACTGGTTTTAGAGTATAGAAGTGATATCCTAAAGATTACATAAATATATGTTTATTCACCCATCTTTCCTCCCTTTTCTTCATTCATTCAGCAAGTATTTTTTGACCACTTCTGTTATGTGAATCATTAACATAAGAAAATTAACCTGACTATAAAATACAGAAGATAGGCAGAGGCAAGTTTGAAGCAGAAAGTCGAGAAAGTGTATTACAGTCATTCAGAATTATGGTTATATTTCTGGACTTGATGAGAAGGCTAATGTTTTTTGAACACTTAAGAGGATATGTCAGACACTGTATTAAATGCTTAAATATGCTCTGTATTATCCTCATAATCCTATGAAGTAGAGACTTTTATTATTCCAGTTTACCAATGAAGAAACAGAGGCTTAGCAAGGAAAACTGACAGAAAATGACATAACAAATAGTATAGATATCATGTGTTTAGTAGATCAGTTTGTAAATATATTACATGCCCTCTTTTGTTTGATTTTTCCCTTCCATGGTAGGCAGCCCACATATCATTATTCCCACTTTACAAATAAACACAGAATTGAGAAACTTGCTTGAGCAGTCATTCATGAAATAGTAGGCACCAGCTATATGCTCAGATATTGTTTTAGGCAATGGGGACATAGCAATGGAGAAGATAGGTCAAGGTTCCTGTCTTCAGGGAGTTATTTTCGGTGGGAATGAGTTACATTGAACATTTAAGTAAATAATGCAATATAATTTCTGGAGCTGATAAATACTATGAAGTAGACAAAATAAGATAAAATGATAGAGAGGGGCTGGCTGTGTAGAGAGAGAAGACCTTTCTGAGGAAGGAATAATGGTTGAGACCTGCATAACAAGAAGGCATTCACAAAATAATTGGAAAGGGAAAGCATTCCAAACAGGAGTTCAGCAAGTGCAAAGGCCCTGTGATAGGAACACAGCTGGCTTGTTCAAGGGACAGACAGAACCCACTGTGGCTAAAACATGATAAAGGAAGGGAGGGAGAATGAGAAAGAAGAGGTAGGCTAGAGCTAGATCATGCAAGCCATGGTAGGCCATAGTAAGCAGTTTGGTTCTTATTTTGTGGGCAAAAGGAAACCACTAGAGAGTTATAAACAGAGTGTCTATGTTTGTATGCATGGGAGTAGGATGGAATGAAGTGGTGGTGAGATGGTATGATTTACACTTTTTGAAAAAAACGTCCTCATTGCTGTTTACGGAATGGACTGCTGTGAATGGTAAGGTAAGACCGAGGTAGTTTTAACAGTTAATTGACCAAGTGAAAGGTCATGGCGACTTTGGGTAGGGTGGTCACAGAAGTGAAGGTGGACAGAAGTGGTGTGTTTGAGACATGCTTTAGAGGTAGAACCAATATGACTGGTGAATTAGCAGCACATTAGAGAGGCAGATACTGTAGTGTTTAAGAGATAGATGAGACTGCCCAGATATGGATTCCCCCTTTGCCACTTATTATTTGTGTGATGTTAGCTAAGTTTTTAAACAACTACATGCCTCAGTTGCCTCATCAGTAAATGAGAATAATAGTTAACCTACCTAGTATGGGTGTTGTGATGAGTAACTAATTTACCTTGGTTAGATAGTGCTCAATAACTTATCTTTTTGTTGTTATTGTTATTGGTTAGGAGATTTGAAGGAAAAAGGAGTCAAGAATGATTTACATGTTTTTGGTCAGATCAAATGAGTACATAGTGTGGGGCCTTAAAGAAATAAGAAATACTTTGATGATGGTGGTTTTAAGGATGGAATTCAGTGGTTCAGTCTTGTCCATGACAAATTGGCATCTTTTAGATGACCTGGATCACGCAGGATCAAGTGATAAGATAGGATTTGTATGTGGATCTTTGAATTTTAACATCTTCCCCCTTTCCATCTCTGAGAGGCAGAATAACTGATTGAGTATGAGCATAGATGCTGCAGTCAAATTGCCTACATCTGAATTCTAGCTCTTCTGTTAGCTAGCTCCATATCCTTGGATAAGTTACTTAAGCTTTCTTTGCACTTGTTTTTTATCTGGAAAATGGAAAAATTATTTGTTACTATAAAATAATGGTTTGTTAGAATAGTGCCTTGCACATAGAATGTTGAGTGTTATGTGAAGTGTTTCTTGCTGTGGTTGGTACTTTCCAATCCTGAATATTGCTACAGAAATGAAAAGGAGATTCATATTTATGAGGGAAAGATTAATAGGATTTTGGAGACAAAATGGAGGGTAAAAAACAGGAGTCAAAGACAATTCTGACATTACGAGCTAGAATGAGTCTATTTAGGGTGGAGTTAGGGTCAGTGAGAAGTTGAGTTCTGGAACTTTTAACTTTGGAAATAGCCAAGAGAAAATGTTCAGAGAGAAGTTAAAAATGTGGGCACTAGAACTCAAGGGAAAGTTCAGGACTAGAAATGTAAATATGAAATGATCTGCTTAGAGGTGATAATTAAAGGTACCAGAGTGACTGAGTTTGGTGAGAGAGACAAAGAAAAAGAAGCGGAATGAGTAGAAGACCAAGGACTTGAGTATGAGGATTTCAATCTCTAAAGGCAAAGTAGGTTAGATGGCAGAATGCAGAGTTATAGAGGCAAGAAATGTAACAAGTAAAAGATAGGTATAGTCTATGTTTGAGAAATAAAAGGAGAGAAAATTGGAAAGTGGTAAGTCACCTGAGGATTTCTTTTAAAAGATGTTTGGAGTGAACTGTGTAAGACTGATGAATCACAGACCTATACCCCTGAAACAAATAATACATTATATGTTAATTAAAAAAAAGACGTTTGGAATTCTTTGGAGAAGAACTAGCCATATAAAAATGGGGTAACAGATGGTCCTGATGTCTTAGAATGGTGGATGCCAGTGAGAATTAGGGCAACTTAGGTATTAAAGCAAATCTCAACAAGGAGGAGAGGAGCAGCTATCCTAGGATAGATGTGAAAATAGTAAATACAACTGCAGTTAAGTATTAGTGTCTTTATTTTTGTTAGGTGTCAATACTGTGCCTAACACTTTGTTCCCTCCCTAAATCCTCAGCAATTCTCCGAGATAAGGACAATTATTATATTCTCTGCAGAATTGGAAACCACTTAAATGCCCAATAAAATAAACATTCCTTAAATAAAGTATGGTATGCCCATATAATGTAATGTCTTGCAGCCATTTTTTTTCAAAAATTAAGTAGGTCTATACTACCAAAAAGGTTTCAGTGAGATACTTTCACATGATAATAAACACATATTTGAAAGTTTATCTGTTGTCCATCTGTCCCAAGACACTCTAAACTCCTCATGGAGGGACACTGGGTTATATTTATCTTGTAACATCAGGGTCTAGCATAGGGCTTGTATATTAGAATGCCTTAACTATTGATCAAATGAATGAGTACATAAATACATGTGAAATGGAGAGCATATACATACCTGAGTATGTATATGCATATACGCACGTGTGTGTGTGTGTGTGTGTGTGTGTATTTGATGAACCTAAAAGGAGAAAGTGTTACAGTAATATTAAGGGGAAATACCATTCAGAAATAGAAGATATTAATTACTATTAGGAAGGTTTCAAAGACTTCCTGGGTTTAGACAAAATATTGGTACTTTGACGAAAATGGTGAAAACAGGGAAAAGATGGTTCAAACTTTGGCAGTGAGAGGAAGGGAGCAACTGGGATGGGACTACCCATGCTGCATTCTTTCTGGGGTAGAAATGGGGTGCAATATCCCACTTGGGCTATGGTGAAGGCCTAAGATCATCATAGAAGGTTTGTGAATTGTAACTTTCTGAAATGCCGAGTTTTTACAACGAAAGAGTTCTTCAGCCATCTAATAGTTCCCTAACCAATACTATTATGATTCAACATGTGTAGTGGGCATTTTAGATCTGAGTACTCTGTCACACAAATGGAAACAGCATTATCCTAAAAGGTCTTTGATTCAAAAAACGATGCCAATTTGCCAATTAGGATCTGTAAGCTGCCTTATTTATTATTATTGAAATGTTATCTGCATTTTTATATATGTATTCACTTGCTTTTTATTTCAGAATCCCTAATTGTCCTGAAGATTATGGATAATTTGCCCACTCTAAGGTTACTTCTTTTGATGAAGTAAATATTAGATTTCATCTGAGAGAAATAGACTTAATGTATTCATTAAGTGTTAGAAATCTTGATGAGACTGTGAATAATTAATTTTTTCTCATCCTTCTGAGTAACATTAACTTTTAAGGTCTTTATCAAATAAAAATAGAATTTATGGCATTTTTAATGTGTATTTATTTTTGTTGGGTTGTTATATCACATTTTCTCTTATATATTCATTTAAATCACATGGAAGTCTGCCCAAAATGGCATTTTCACGATGATTCTGGGAACCATCCTTTTGATTGTATGATATTTACTGCTGATATATGTATTCTGGTGTTTCTTGCTTTCCATCATACATAAATTCTAGTGACATATTGAATACCATAGAGGGGAACTGACTGATGGTAAATCAGACATTTTACAGCATACTATTGGGAATGTTGGATTCATTACTAGGAAGAAATTACATATGATCAGTATTTCAGAGATTTCTAATACTGTAATTTATTGATGCTTCTTAATGTTCTCTGTTAATTGATACAGGCTCAAAATTGGGTTCATTTTAACAATGTGTAATGTATGCCACAGTGAATCTTTTCTACTCATACACAAAAAGAGTAGCAAATATCCAACAGCATCTTTGATTAGAACTATTAAGCCCAACAGCTTGTATTTAATGAACACAGTGTTAATTACATAGTCAACTGGGTAGTTCATTCTCTACTATAGGAACTATATATTAGAATAAAGCTATTTTGATATATATAGTGCCAAAGGAAAATTGGCTAACAAGAAAGAGAATAGCCTTATATGTGGTTAAGATGTCAAATGAATAATTTTAACTAACAACCATTATTTTATAGAGAATGCATAAGTTGGGTTTTTATTTTTAGTTCCTTCTCTTCCCTTTAGAGTTAAATGATGGAAAAAGACTCTCAGTCCTCAAACTACTCTTATGCATCATTCAAAATAAGCCTGACAGGCTAGCCTCTCTGGTAGGGGTGAGATTTATGGCTTTCTGTTCCTTGGTGTTCCATTACTCTGTCTACACCATCAAATTGATTAGTAGGCAGTGGAGAGCAAGGAAAGAGAGGTGACTGCATGGAGCCAGTAGGTGTCTGTCATTTTAATGAACTGCTTAGAGATGGTTAATATTGTCCTCGATTCTCATTGTAGCTGATGATGACCAGATCTTTTAAAATGTTTCTTCCCCCCTTCCCTTATTCTGTATTACAGGGCCCACTGGAAAATGATTTGGTAGTTCATGTAGCACTCATAGCAGAAAGCCAACGGTATGAAATCCAGATGGGTGGTGTGTTCCTTTGGGAGGAAGGAAGGGGAGCTTACTGCTTTATGTTACAATACTGAGTATGGTGGTAGAGATTAATTTCACAGACCCCTTGACAGGATTTCAAGGATGTCATTAATGTTACTTTAAGTGCCAGAACAACACTCTTTTCATGTTTAAAAATAGTTTTGTTTTAGTTAATGTGAATATTAAAGACTGTGTGACCTGTGCCAGAGTTGCCTGGGGTGTAGTTTCTAGAAGTTAGTACCACAGATACTGAGAATTCCCCAAATCAGTGTTTACTCTTTCTGCCAGCCCCCAGAACACCCACCTGATGCCTTGTAAAGAACCCCAGAGGGCCTCTGGATCCCAGCACAGATGGCATATTGCTCACATTAATAAACTAAAATGTTCTCCAAGCTAGCGTTGTCTCCTTCCTCCCCTCCTTCTCCTCCACCATTCTCCACAACTATGTGCATTGCCTAAAAATGTCTCTTGCTTTTTCCCTGTGTTCTTTAGCCTTCAAGTTTTCCTCAACACATATGGTATTCAGACTCAAACTCCTCAACAGGTAGAACCTATTCAGATTTGGGCTCAGCAGGAGCTGGTCAAAGTAAGTGATTCTACTTCTTTACTGTTGACTTTGTGGAGGTGCTAGAGCATGATGTTTAGACTTAGTTTACAGTGAGATAGCATAGTTAAAATCTGATTCTGAGTTAGGGTCATTAATCCAAAAGTCTTTCTAGTTAAGCTGAGAAACCTACCTTATCAGACATTGTCACTAAAAAAAACCCTTGCATTGTGTGTGTACATTATAGATTCTTACTTCTAAAATCTATTACTGATCTACACTGAGCACTTAAATAACAAATTAACCTTAATTTTAGTAACTTGTATTTAAAATTAACCTTCACATTGAATTTGATAATTTTCCCTTACATTATTGAAGAAAATTTCTCAATGAAAGATTTATTGATAATAACTACTTCCATTTTTCTTTTGCCTTACTATTTGGAGTCAGAAGTAATTCTCACCCTTTTGGTTTACGCAGTCTCAAAGTACATCTGAGTTAATTTTTGATGCAGTTTTGTACCTATTTAGATTGGATTAAAGGGTGGCTTTGGGGGCCTTTTGCATGTACTACTCTACAGATGGACTCAGAAATGCCTGTTTAGGAATATTCCTGCCCATTAGGGACAGGACATTGTTGACTTCCATCCGTTATTTATTTATTTATTTATTTATTTATTTATTTATAAAGATTTTATTTATTTGAGAGAGAGCTAGACAGAGAGCACATGAAAAGGGGAAAGGGTAGAGAGAGGGAGAAGCAGACTCCCTGCTGAGCAGGGAGCCTACTTCCACCAGTTATTTGTAAGTCACCACTTCTACTTAGTAATTGTTAAAAACAATGCAGGAACAAACTCTGAAGTGTTTGATGTAAGTGTTTAGAATTTTCTCTCTCAAATAATCATGCTTAGCTCAGTTAGGGGGTGCCTGGGTGGCTCAGTGGATTAAAAAGCCTCTACCTTCAGCTCAGATCATGATCTCAGGGTCCTGGGATTGAGCCCCACATCGGGCTCTCTGCTCATCAGGGAGCCTGCTTCCTCCTCTCTCTCTGCCTGCCTCTCTGCCTACTTGTGATCTGATCTCTCTCTGTGTCAAATAAATAAATACAATCTTTAAAAAATTAAAAAAAAAGATTACCTCAGTTAGGTTGATATAAATGTTTGTGGTCAAAGCCTTAATGCTACAATAAGGAATTCAGGCTTAGAGAAGTGGGGTGCCCATTGCATGGGAGAAGACAGGGCCTTAGAATGTCACTGCTGATTGGATTGGACCCTATCCATTAGCAACAAAACCAGAACCTGGGTGTTAGATCACCCACGGTACCAGTTCTTAAACCTTCTCTGACAAATTTAGAGCTCTTGTCCTCTCTGATTAACGAGATAAGTCTAAAAATGCAAGGATCCCTAGAGTAGGTAACACTTTGAAATCACCCAAAGATATAAATGGGCTTTGTGGTAGAAGAGGAGAGGCAACAGAATTCCCAAGGCAAGGAGAAGAGACAGCATGAAGTGGAGAAAATCTAAGGCTCTAACCCTCTATCATTACCAGCTAAATTTGCTGATACACTTTTTATGATTCTTCACTGAAAGCTCCAGAGTATAGTAACAAAGATTATTATTCTTTGATAAACATGTTCTCAAAGCAAAAAAAAAAACCTGACTCTGTTTTTTTCAGGCCTAATTTATATTGAAACTTTTTTTTATAGTAGGTGAATCTGTACTCTACTAGACAACATGCAGTCAAGATTTAAAAGATAAGCATGGCTTCAAATGACTTAAATGTGCCATTTTATTCATTCATTCTTTAGTGAATACCTGCTATGTGCAGAATTTTGTGTGGGACACTCAGATAAAATGGCTTTGTGCTCTATCCCTGTTATCAGTAAACTCTGAATCTACTGGTATGACAGGAAAAATAGTTAATTACAACCCACCTTGATTAGTGCTATAATAGATATTTAATAAGGTGCTGTGGAGTTGGTAGAAAGCATTCCATTAAGACTAAGGTGAAGACTTGGGGCACCTGGGTGGCTCAGTCGATTAAGTGTCTTGACTCTTGGTTTCAGCTTGGGTCATGATCTCAGAGTCACAGATTGAGCCCCAAGTCAGGCTCTGCACTGGGCGTAGAGACTGCTTAAGAATCTCTCTCTCTCACTCTTTCTCCCTCTCCCTCTGCCCCTCCCCTCAACTAGTGCGCACGCATGTGCTCTCTCTCAAAAAATAAAAACAAAAACAAAATAAATAAATTGAAAGAATAAGGTGAAGACTTCTAAAAGGACCTGACTTATTTTATGTTTTGTTGTTTTAAAGATGGTGTGAACAAATGGCTATGTGGTTTGGGTAAAACGAGATTTGGGGACAAGAGTACAACTTCCCTAAATTTCCCAACTTCCCATGTGTCAAGATAGAAGATTCTCTATTGCTACAGCCTCTGTGTTCCAAGCTAGTTGCTCTTTGGGATCCATCCTCTAAGATATACTGCCTAGTATATATTGCTTCTTATAAGCCTATCGTTAAAAAATACTTAATTTTTGTGTAAACATACTGTGTTATATTAGTTTCAGGTATACAGTATAGTGATTCAACAGTCCCATTATTACTCAGTGATAAGCCCATCTTTTTTTTTTTTAAAGATTTTATTTATTTATTTGACAGAGAGAGAGAGATTACAAATAAGCAGAGAGGCAGGCAGAGAGAGAGGGGGAAGTAGGCTCCCCGCTGAGCAGGGAGCCCAATGCGGGGCTCGATCCCAGGACCCTGAGATCATGACCTGAGCCGAAGGCAGAGGCTTTAACCCACTGAGCCACCCAGGTGCCCCAATAAGCCCATCTTTTAAAAGTAAAAGTATTCCCTCAAATCTTAGTTAATACACATATTCTTATGCCAATGGCTAATCTTTCTGTTCTGAGGAGCTGTTCCCTCCTTCAGCTCACTCAGGAGTATATGAGAGCAAACAGCTGAGAGCAGGGCTTATACTGTGTGTAGTTAATGTTTCATGATGTGGTGACTGTGGGGTGATTTGCTTCAATGGGAGATGAATATAGTGTGATCTAGAAAGAAGTTCTGTTGTTTAGCTATTACTATATATTACTTCAGTGGATTAAATGGTGTGCATGTATACAATGTGGGGACAGTATTATCCACACCCTGGAATGTGGGGAGCATTCCAGGTCTGTCTACACAATTGTCAGAGACATGCTATACCTTGGTTCAGAAAATTAAGGAAAATCCTTTCACTGTAATAGAGTAGTATTTAAAGGAAATCTAGATTAGTGCATTGTAACTTGTGCATGCTTGATTAATCACTTGTCCAAAAGAAGAAACCTAAAATAGTTTAGATACACATTTATTTCGGAAAATTTGAAAATATTTGAGGGAAAGGGGGCTCCATCTAGTGTAGTGTGCTGTAGTTTCAGGGCAGCTATGTAGCCTAATGCTTATAGGGTACTTTTTCTTGCCAGTTGACTGTCTAAAACGAGCGTCATCATTCCAGAGTCAGTATTCACAGCCTGGGTAGCTCAGGAGGACGTTCAGTTGCTCCTTCGTTTATCCATCACGTATTTCCTGAGCACCAGCTATGTGCCAGGCACAGTGCCAACCACCTGAAGGAATGCTGTTCTCTAGGAATAGCAATGCAGAAGGAGAAGGAGACAGAGACACAGAGCTAACTCTGACATGGGAAAGTACACTGTAACATAATGACCAGAGACTTATGGTGATGACATTAATTTTGTGTACAATGGGGTTGATATTTGAAGTCAGTTTGGAGGAAAACAGGTTAGATTTCTACCTCTCATCAAATAGATAAATAAATTCCAGACAGATTAAAGATTTAATTCTTTTTTTAACGATATAAACAAAATCACTAGAAGAGAAAAAAAGAGCAGTTTACAACTGTTTGGAGTGGAAGTCCATTCTTAGAAAAATGCCAATGCTAAAAAAGCCTTTAAGGAAATGATTGACAAATTTAACTAAATACAGCTGAAGATGAGATAAACAACCTGGTACATCAGAGGTGCTTGTGAAATTTCCTAGTAGAAAAATGTTTAGATAGAAATACCACATGCTGAAATGATGTTTGACCTACTATGCAGTCATTCTTGTAGTCTGTGACAACACTGAAGATGAGCAAACTGGGTAAAATATTTATATGAAGGGTAATATTCTTAACATACCAAGATCTCTTCCAAATCAAAAAGAATGAAAAATACCCAATAGAAAAGGGAACAAATGGAAAAATTTATAGAACATACAAGTAGCCATTAAATATATGGGAAAGTGTTCAACCATAAAATATTTGAATACCGTGGTTTAAAACTAAGATAAACTATCATTTTGACTCAAGAGAGTAACAAAAAAGGCCTATGCACTATTAATGCTAATGTAAATTAGTCCACTATTTCTGCAGAAAACATATTCTCTTTGATCCAGCAAGTCTAGGAAATTATTCTGCTGAAATCATTGTACACTGTCCAGGGATGTTTATTGAATTGATTTTGAAATTACAAAAAGTTGGGAACTACCTTCATCAAGGGATAGGTATTAAATAGGGTAAGAAGGTATCTTATTGGGTGAAGTGCTCAGCTTTGGTGCTCATTACCTTCTAATTCATTTCAAATCCATCTGTTTTTACTTTGTAGAAATTCTTGAAGTTTCTTTTCCACTGTGGCATCTTTTTTTATTTTCCAGTAGTGAGTGCTACAGATATTTTTAGGGGCTTTATATTTCTTCAGTCATTTCAACATTGAAATGTAGAATATATGCATAGACTCAGTTTATCATCTTGAAACTGGAACACCACAGTACTAAATTTTAACAAGTAGGACACCAAACAGATATAGGTAGATAGATGGATAGATAGATAGATAGATAGATAGATAGATAGATAGATAATAGATAGATATAGATATATGTAGTTTATGAACCCATTTATATAAATATATGTACATATTGATATATGTGTGTAATATGGGTACATATTTATGTATATGTATATACTTTTAAAAATCTGTAGCCCTGTACTTCAGGTGTTTTTTAGGACTCACACAATAAATTACACTTCTTCAATATATACCAAAGTGCAAGAGTTGAATTATGAGAGTAAACAGGACCATTCACTGGGAGCACATGGTTTAAATTTTTCATAAAATTCATATAATCAGAAAAATCAATAAAGACATTTCCATTTTGATGAGAAATACTTGAAGGTGGGAATGTAGTAGGAGATGTGAGGTCCTGAATTTTAAAACTTTAGCCAGTTTGTTTTGTTTTTATCACACAGGAAGCATTTGTCTCTTTGTGTTCTTTTATGAATTTTACAGAGCCATGCAAGTTGTACATTTGACAGCACAAGAACAAAGTCAGTTTTTAGAATGTTGCTGAGCAGATCTGCAAAGATTTGCTTTCAAATCTCTCAGTGCCCCCAAATCTAAGTCATCATTGGTTAGCTTGTTTTCCTACAGGTCTATTAAGTAAGTTTTCCCTGGCCACTTTTCTTCTGGAAAGATTAGAAATTAGTGGGGCTTTAGTCAGGGGAAATAAAGGGACCAAAAAGGAAAGCATTGATTCTTCTTGCCTGACTGATTCATCAATTTATGTCTTACAGGCTTATTTCCATCTGGGTATCAATGAAAAATTAGGACTCTCCGGAAGGCCAGATAGGCCCATTGGCTGCCTCGGTACATCAAAGGTGCTCATAAAATTTCTTTGTGGAGCAGAGTTCAGATTATAATACCACAGAATGAAATGATGTTTGACCTGTTATGTATCCAGTCTCACATTTCATTATATACTTGGGCTAATTATCTGAATTATTATTTCTACAAGTAGATCTTATGGTTTGTTTTGTGTGATATCACAGAAGTCTTCTAGGAGAGAATAAACATCTCACTGCTATATGATTTCTGAACACTGTAGGGTACCTGATTATGACAGTATTTATTCAGAGACTTTTTCTATCACAGTAGAGGTGGACTACTCTTTGGTATACTGATCTTACTGATTCAATCAAGAAACTTTGAAATTTTTTCATCAGTTTTAATTTTTATTAGGACTTACGCTATTGTACCTTTGCCTTTGGTCCTGTTTTGTACTTTTTTAAATTATCTCTTACAGATTTATCGCATTCTAGGAAAGACTGTGGTTTGTTACCCTATCATCTTCGACCTAAGTGATTTCTACATGTCTCAAGATGTTTTACTGCTGATAGATGACATAAAGGTAGCTTTAGCACCCCTTTTTATTGAAATTGGATGACTGTGTTTCTACTGATTTTATCATATGTTATTAAATTGAGTGTTTCTGGGTGTCTGTGACACTGGGTTAACACAGTGTAAAATATGAAAGTCAAACAATGTCTGCATGACTTTAGAGAAAGAGTTAAATTGCTTGCAGCATTAGAAAATAGATGGAGTATGTCTTATATAAAGTTGTATGACTTTGCTTGATAGACCATTCTATAAATGGAATGAAAAGATACAGTTTATAAAGCAGAGGGGAAACCACTTGGAAACCATGTTCATATGACAGGAGTAGTTTATCTCTTTTTGAACAAAAGTTGAGTTAGCAAAATAATTTTATTTATGAAGAATGTCAGGTAAAACCTCAGCTAACTCATAACATCTCGTCAGTTAAAATCTCCTCCACTCCTTTTTCCATTTGCAGAGTAGAGAAGCTTAGAGTCATGGTTTAGAACATGAAGTCTGGAGCCAGATTACATTTGTTAAGATCTTGGCTCTACTCTTTATTTACCAGCTGTGTGATCTTGGGCAAGTTACTTAACTTCTCTGTGTCTCTCTTTTCTCATCTGTATAACTGAGTAATAACAGAGATATTCTGAGAATTAAATGAGTTAATGTATGTAAAACACTCAGAATAGTGCCTGACATATGATAAAGTGTTATGTAGGTCTTGATATGATGATGACAATGATGATGGCAACAGTAGAAATTGAATCAAAAAAGAATTCTCCATATTTCTGATGGTCTATATAGATACAGTCTAGTTTCTTCTACCTGCTGTAATAAATGCACAGTAATGTGGGATGAGGATTAATCTTCTGGATGACAACCTTGGATTAATTTTTCCTCCCTGGGACCATTCTTTTTTCTTCTTCTTTAAATATTTATTTTAATTTCAGTTAGTTAACATACAGTGTTATATTAGTTTCAGATGTACAATATAGTGATTCAACAGTTCCATACATCACCTGGCGCTTCACAAGTGCCCTCCTTAATGTCCATTACCCACTTCATCCTCCCACCCACCACTCCTCTGGTAACCATCAGTTTGTTCTCTATAGTTACTGTTTCTTGACTTCTCTTTCTCTCTCTTGTTTTTTTTCCTCCAGGGACTGTTCTTAAACTGTATTCGTTAGGCCACCCAAAAGGAAGCAGTTTTAAAATATATATAATCTGATTACTTTTAAGACCAAAGTTTAAAATCAATAAAGTTGCAAACTTAACTTTGTATACATGTTTGCATCAGAACATTTCTACCCCTAGTAGTTTATATTATCCAGGGTTTGACTGTGAATTATCTTGATATATCAGAGTTTTGTTGGCTCTTTGCCACAAATGGTTAAACATCCTGATCAGCTCAGATATAGTGCCATTACATTCTGCCTCATTCTTATGTTTTGATAGAATGCACTACAGTTCATTAAGCAATACTGGAAAATGCATGGACGTCCAATTTTCCTTGTTCTCATCCGGGAAGACAATATACGGTAGGTTGATGAAAGAAGTGAGGTGCACGCATCTCACCCCCTTTGACACTGTGAACCCTTTAGAAGCAGGCCCTCCTACTATTTTTATGTCTCTGTCAGTGTGTGGCAAAGAGACTTGCATATGTGAAGGATACTTAATATTAGATTTTTTATTTCTCATTCTGTTATTAATAATGTACCTTTTGTTTGTTTATATTTTTTAGAGGTAGCCGATTCAACCCCATATTAGATATGTTGGCAGCCTTTAAAAAGGGAATCGTTGGAGGAGTCAAAGTTCATGTTGATCGTCTACAGGTAATCTTCTGAATTTCAGTGTGTTTCTGTTTCAGGACAATTAATACACAGATATAGCCATATTTCTTAATATATGTTCTGTTTAAGGTTTTTGTCTTAAGATTTATTCTGTGCCTGCCTTCCTATTCCTGTTGTAACCATCCTGTTTATTTTATCCCTCCGATCTTGTGCTTGACCAATTGCAGTGGTTTCCCAACCAGAATTTTAGACTTTAATAGGTTATCTCCATCCTCTGTTCTGCAGTTGAGGAAGCTGGGGTCCAGGGTGGTGAAGATTCCTGCCTAACTCCCTGATCCAAGTTACCTAACTCCCTGGTCCAGTATTCTTCCCCCTGCTTCACAGTAACATCCAACCTGGAGAGGATCTTTGTTTGATTCAGGACCTCACAGCATTATCTTCATAACTCCTAAATGACAGAAGCCCCTTGTGATTCGCTATTAGCCAGAACAGCCTCCCCGCCCACAGTTATCTTCTTCTAAACACTCTGTGCTTCAGCGAGCCCAAGTTAATTACTGTGTTCTCACTTTGTAAGGTTCTGCCTCTCTGCTAATGGCATTTCCTCTACCTGGAATATCCTTCATTTTTTCAAGATGTTTACACTTTAAAATCTTACCAAACTCTAAGACCAGTTCTGCAAAATCACCTAGACCAAAAATAACACTACTTTTGGAACATCCTCTTATGACCTTTAACATTAATTACTCAGATTATAGTCTGTCGTAGACTTAAGTGCCTTATTTTCTACAAAAAAAAAATTGTGATTATCTCATAGAGTCTTTCATATAGTAGTTTCTCAATATTGAGTAAGAAAGAGGAAAATTTACAGAGGGACCTATGTAGGTAAATGTTACAAGTGTCATGTTTACATACTCATTCTACTAGTGCTTGTGTTTTGTATACTTGATTGGTTTTTAACTAAATTTTAAAAATCTTTTTCCCCTTATTTTCTATCACTTTCTGTTGCTATTTTCCTTTTGTCATGCTTTCTGGAAAAATTTCTTTCATATTTATCATGCAGCTTCTCTGTTAAGTTTTATTATTTTGACTATCATGTTTTTAATTCTCCCTTTTCATAGTATCATGTTCTTATTTTCTGGACATTATATTTTATCTTTCTGAGATTATTTACTAGAGAGTTTTTGAAATTTTCTTCTCTGCCTGATCTCTTTCAGGGTCCTTTCCTTGTTTTTTTGTGCTCAGTCTTTCATGTTGGAGGCATTTGTCAGATGTGTGGTAATCTTTAGCTATCCATTCATTTTTAAGAGTGAAAGAATAAGTTTATTGGAAGCTCTATGTTTGGGAAAAAGGATTCTTGTCACAATGATGTCATTTATCGAGTAGTCTGGTAGCAAGGGCTCTTTTTGTTGGGGGAAATCCCAGGTGCCAATATCTGGAGGTTTTTTCTCCTAGGCCCTTCAGTTTCCAAAATAAACATCTAACCTCCTGCCTGAAGGAATATGTTTTGCTTTCATATCCTGAGTACAGGGTTGGGAAAGGAGCCAGGGAGTTACGCTGTGTCTCCTGTTCTCTGCTGTGTCTGCTGCTCTCTGCCCTATCCCTCCCTTGCGTAGAGAATCTTTCACCAGAGAATAAACTTCTTTTCATTTTTTAAAACTGAAACTTTATAGTTATTAAACAACAACCCTTCATCCCCCTACTCTAGCCTTTGTCTTCTCTTTAATATAGTAAATGAAAATGACACCTATTATGCTTCTCTCTTTATTTCAAGCCCTTTCAGATTTCCTTAGCCCATGTTCCACAGTCTCTTTCATCACTGGGCCTCAACCTCCCTTCCTCCCTCATCACCCGGGATCTTTCCATGCAGCTCATTCCCAGCCCAGCTTTCCACTCCCCAAGTATACTGGGTACTTTCAAAACCCCTGAATATAATTGGAATTTTTTTCCTGCTCATGATGTTATTCTAGTCTATCCTTGCTTTTTCTTTTTTTTCCTTCTAAATACTTTAATTTTATAACTTAGGTCAATGTCACCTCTTTAGTGAAGTCTCCAAGGTTGGAATTAATTTTACATTCTACTCTGTTTCTGTGGCATTTTGCTCGAACCTTTGCTATAGCTCTTAATTTAAGTGTAGCTAGTTTCTTGTGTATGCTTCTCTCTGTGGATTGAAAACTTTTTCAGGCCAAGCTTGAGTCACCTCTGAATTCCCAGAGTACTCTGCTCACTACTATTTTCTCTTAGGAAAGGTATGAATATTGGTTCATTGATTCAATATATATTGATTGAGCTCCCTCTCTAGGCACCGGGGATAGAATGGTGAAAAAAATATAAAAGGTCCCTGATGTTATGGGACTTATTCTAGTGGGGGAGCCAAACCAAAAACAAAGCCAGGGAGCGATGCAGGATGATAGACTGGAGTGCAATCTTAGGTAGGATGTCCAGCTGGAAAGGACCTTGGTGGGATATAATTAAGTATCACAGAGCAAGATACCTTTTTGAACATTATATATAACAATGTTAAGTCATTTAATTACCATCAGAAGTGAAGTATTAATGCCTACTAAGTTAATTGTAAGTGTAATGTTTTTTATAAAACTAATTTAGGAGCCTTTGTTAACCAACTGAATTTTTTTTTATCAAAAGCTCTAGAGACTATTAATGGAATTTAGCATTTGCTTATTCACATTTACCGTATGGGCTTAGAGTGGGTAGGCTAATAATAGAAAATATTAAATCAAAATTATTTTTCTTATGTTTTCAGTATTAGCTATTAGATTTGAGCATCAAATAATTCTTGACTCTTCTCTCTCTTTTATATCCCACATTATTACAATCCATTATCAATTCTGGTTTTCTCTACCCTCAGATTATATCCAGAATCTAACCACTTTCCATCACCTCTAACACTAACATCACAGCTCAGGTTACCATCATGCCTTGCCTAGATTTTTACAGTAGTCTCCTAAATTCCCACTGGCCATAAGACAGTTAGCATCTTCTTACTATACCTGCTCATAAGGTAGTTAGATTATATCACATATCATAAGCCTCTACTGACTTTCTCTCTTATACAAAATGAAAACAAACCAAAGTCCTTCCAATGGTCTTTGTACTGTCCATGGTCTGGATCTTTTTTTCTGATCTCATTTCCTACCACTCTGTCCTGTCTACTGTATTCCATCCACATTCTTCTCCTTACTGATCCTAAAACACACGAGGCGTGCTTCTGCTTCAGGAACTTTGCACTTCAGGGACTCAGCCCTGCACATTCTTCCTTAAGATCTATCATGTTGACTATAGTCCTTCCTATAGTTCTTCCTTCAGCTTCCACATACATGTCACTCTATGAGAGGAAGTCTTTTCTGATCAACTGTATAAAAGGGCAAACCTGCCTCCTCCTACTACTCTACCCCAACATTTCTCATCCTCCACCTTTCTTATTTCTCCTTTGTACTTAACATCATCTGATATAACATATTGAGTTTTTTGTTTGTTTATATTGTCTTCTTCCTACACACAGCTACGGTCAATTTCAAGAGGGCAAGGATTTTGTGTACTTTATTCTTGCTTTATCCTTAATACCTAGAAGAGTACCTGGAATATGATAGGTGTTCAGTAAATATTTTTCTAACAAATTAGTCAACCAGAAAGCAAAATGTATATATCTGAGCTTGAATCTTAGGAAATACCACTCAATGGACTTTTATTACGCTCAACACTGCTCTCTACCTAGGCACAGGCTGCTCTCAGACCCTGACTGTTGCTACCACATGAAAATGTACAGATTGGTTGCATGTTTGGCCTTCCTCACTCAAACTCTGAAAGATGGCTTTAGTGTGATTGCTGGTAATATGTCCTAACATTTATAGTAGGTTATTTGTTGATGATCTACTTTGTTAATGAGTTTCCACTAGAGGAGAAGACAGTACAACTCTGGGTAGTTAGCCAACAAATGCAACATTTCCTGTGTCATGTTGCTTCATATTTGAGAACAGTGAGAAAATTGAGAAAGTAATACATGTAAGACAGTTTTGATTGAAAAATTGCCTTATGTTTAAAATAATAATTTATGGCTTATATTTTATGCAGTACATTTCTCAATTTTATCTGACAATTCATCAGATAATTAGAAGTGACACATATTGCTAAAAAACCATTGTGGGTTATCATTCATTTATGCTCTTCACCATGAACCACTGACAAATAAAAACTGTGTTTGAGTTTGGCCTTATTTAGTTTGCTAACCTATAATCAGGAACTAATGAAAAATAAAATGACTGAATATGGGTTGCCAGAATGTAGAGAAGGACTGGCCTCAATAATCAACAACTTCCTGATCCTGAAAAATGGAGACTTGGCAGTATCCCGTCATTAGATAGCCCTGAAATATATTACAGTAACAGAATCCAAAGTGCAATTTCACATCATCTTTTCTCAAAACAATTTTAGTATTTCTTGTTTTTTTTATTTCAAACTATTTTTAACATGTTAGTAGGTACTGAATTTTAATTCTAGCTTAAAAATAAATGCCTACAGTTCTCAGAACAGTTTATCTCATGTTGACTTTCCTATTTTTTATGACCCATGAACTTGTACCATGATTTATATGTTCTTTTTAAGAGGGTTTTATTGTATATGAAAACCTCTGATTTTAGAATGCTCATTTAAGAAATGAAGAATTGTATGTACTTTTTAAAATAAACTGTTTTTGAATATTACATACTTACAGAAATGTATATGCACAGATCATAAGGGTATGGCTTCATGAATTTAAGAGTTGTGAATTTTTTCTCAATCACGTTCAGACACTAATATCTGGAGCTGTGGTAGAACAACTTGACTTCCTACGAATCAGTGACACAGNAAAAAAAAAAAAAAACATGTTAGTAGGTACTAAATTTTAATTCTAGCTTAAAAATAAATGCCTACAGTTCTCAGAACAGTTTATCTCATGTTGACTTTCCTATTTTTTATGACCCATGAACTTGTACCATGATTTATATGTTCTTTTTAAGAGGGTTTTATTGTATATGAAAACCTCTGATTTTAGAATGCTCATTTAAGAAATGAAGAATTGTATGTACTTTTTAAAATAAACTGTTTTTGAATATTACATACTTACAGAAATGTATATGCACAGATCATAAGGGTATGGCTTCATGAATTTAAGAGTTGTGAATTTTTTCTCAATCACGTTCAGACACTAATATCTGGAGCTGTGGTAGAACAACTTGACTTCCTACGAATCAGTGACACAGAAGAGTAAGTCCCTTTGGGTTATTATTAGAAAAACAGGAAACTAGAATTAGAAATGCAGGAAATCTGAAACTTTTTCTTTTAATTTCTAGGCTTCCAGAATTTAAAAGTTTTGAGGAACTAGAACTTCCCAAACATTCAAAAGTCAAACGACAAAGCAGTACCCCCAGTGCTCCTGAACTAGAACAGCAGCCAGATATTGCCATTACTGAATGGAAGAACAAGACTACCCACGAAATTCTTCAAAAACTGAATGTAAGGAAGATGTAATTCCCACGTGGCTCTGAGTGAGGTTGGCAGAGCAGGAATTCTCAGGGCCAAGCCATATTTATTTTGTCCTCTCAAAGAAAGTAGATGGAAGTGCCTAGAAGTATATGGCCTCTCTATGGTAGAGGCAGTAACGAGAGGTTGTTCTCATGGTCTAACATTAGCATCGATGTCTTAAAGATGCTTAAGGAGGGTGGATGATTTGGGTTGCCTTGGGTATGAAGGTATATGAGCCATTAAAGAGTTTATGTCAGGAATAGTTGCTTGGGATCTCCAGACTTCTCATTTAGTCCTCTCCCATCCTTTTCCCAACTTGGATCTTCTCTCTTATTCCCTGTATTTAGGTCTTAATGCTTGCTTTAAGTCTCTCCAGTCATTGAGGAAAGCAATCCTCTGACCATATTCATATGATTATTATGTTAACAACCTAATACTTTACCTTCCCTGAGATTATTTGCATTTTAAAAAAGGTAGGGTGAGAGCGGGGTATAGTACTTATCCAAGGAAATGAAATTCTAATGATAGAACTACAACACTATGACATCTTATTGGGCCGTACCACAAATTTGAGCATGTAGGTTAAATATATATCCTACTAGACATCTTCTGTTCTTGTTATTGATTAACATTATCTGTTGATTTCCATACACATGAGAATGATATGGTAAGCATATCATAGCATGGTGCCCTAATACATAAAAAGCACTCTATATATATCCCCTCCTTTTATCCATCTCCTCATAACAGGTTGATAGCAACATGATCTCTCATTTGTGAATAAGCAAAGTCAAAAGGAGTGATGTTGAATGACTTGGCCAAATTTCTCACAGAGAGTGGCAGAATCAAGTATTAATCAAGTATTAATGCTTGTAGACAATATATTTTCTATCCATTGCTTATTTCCTGGAAAATTTGATTATTAAATACTACTACATCAGGAAACCTACCTGTCTATTCTCTGTCTCCAAGATACCTAAGATAAATAGTTACTTAATGTCATCTAATGCTTGGTAGTATATCAGTAACATTTTATTTTTCTTTAATTTTTTTCTTTGATGTTTTTCTTTAATTCCCTAATAATAGCAGGTTTCCTGTATGCATCATGTGGTTGCCTGATTAGTTACTCCCTATGGTAACTTTTGTACCCATTTTATTCCAGTTACTCACTGTGATTTGTAATTTTAGGACTGTAGTTGTCTGGCTAGCCAAGCCATCCTGCTCGGTATACTGCTCAAAAGAGAAGGGCCCAACTTCATCACCAGGGAAGGTAAGTATACATATCTAAGAGAACATTTTTAAATAATGAGACCTCTCTATTCTTGAACATAGCAAATATACATAATGAATATATATACTAAGTTATTTTATTCTCCCTTCAACTGTTTTTTTAACCTTTAAATGGAAAATGTTTATTCATACCTCCTAGAGTGGAATAGACTGATGTATGAACTCCTAAATTGCTTTCATGCAGTGATGCTTGATTGTTTCTCTGATTGTCTGAATGGTCTTAGAGCCTGATTCTGCATGTGACTGTTAACCTCTGATGACTCTTCCACAGTTCTTTATTGACAGTTTCTGTTTCCAGTTTTATTTCCTAAATGTTTTTAAGAACAATATTGAATCATTATAGCTATAAAAATTAACTCCCTCATGGTCTGCAGCAGCCAATGGAACATGGCATTTAATAGAATTGTGCTCTAAATATTGTTAACAAAAATAAATCATTTCTAATCATGTCCTCTCTGCATTAAGGATGTCACCCAATGGGGCGCCTGGGTGGCTCAGTCATTGAGTATCAGCCTTCGGCTTGAGTCATGGTCCCAGGGTCCTGGGATCGAGCCCGCATCAGGCTCCCTGCTCAGTGGGAAGCCTGCTTCTCCCTCTCCCATTCCCCCTGCTGGCGTTCCCTCTCTTGCTGTCTCTCTCTGTCAAATAAATAAATAAATAAGAATAAAAAAATAAAAATAAAAAACCTTAAAAAAAAAAAAGAATCTCTTATGGCTTGTTTCTCTCTCTCCTTCTTTAAAAAAAAAAAAAAAGATGTCACCCAATTACGCCTGAAATCCACACGTATGTTGAGGCACTCTAAGGAATTCTTGAATTCTCCATCATGGTCTTCTTCTAGCATTTTATTACACAGAATAATATAGAATACATTTCAAGATATTCAAAGTTTTTGCCTCATATGAAAGTCCTCTGTTTGAGGGGCATGTTGATTTGTTTAGGATTAGAGATTGAATCAGGATTCTAAACAGCAATGTAATTAATAAGATTTATAGTTTAGTAGTGAACTAAACATATTGTTTATTCATATAAGGTATAGTTTTTACATTGTCGTAGCAAAGAGATAAACTTCTTGTATATTATATATGTCAACTGAATAGTCTTAATATTCTTAACTGATTAAAGGCAGAAAAACTTTAAGCAAATTTCAAACAGAATCCCTCATGTTTCTAATTAGTCTTGAAACCATAAGCAGAATCCCAATTATATTGAGGACATTCATTGAAATTTATACTTTAACTAAAACAATAGGAGTTTTAAAAAGCAAACTTTTTTTTAGGAACCTAGAATAAAAACTTTATTTTAGTAGTGCTTTAAAATAAAACAAAGTTTATATAAAATAGTTTATAGTGAAATGCTAAGATAATTATTTTTTCAACCATTTTTATAAACAGGAATAAAACTCATCTTTTGCTTAGATATTTAAAAGACTAAGTTTTTAAATCTGTAAAATCTTATGATACATTGAAAATCATAAGCATCTCTAGGATTTGAATATAATTTTATCCAATTTGTTATAAAACTATAAAAATAAATTCATGGTAAAATGATAAAGATCTTCTTCTCTCCCCATGTTTCCTTTTTGCTACTCTGTCCTGTCACCATCATTAATTTGTTGACAAGCTAGTCATGAAGCCAGACCACATGTAAATTGTGGCCAAAGAATGAAACCCAGTGGTGTCTTTTGAGGATTAGTATGAATTGGAATGATCATGCACATAAGAGAGTCTCCATAAACTTTCATGGGACAAATAAATAAATAATCATATATATTCAGAGTCTGCAGTACTTGTTCTATTTATTTTCTGCACTACTTAAAATAACTTATTTTTGTTTGTTAAAAACAGATTGCATGTTAATTAAGAGAGCAATGAATTTCAAGAAATAAAGTACTCACCAAAATCATGTACTTAAACTAAATATTAAATATGCCTGGGACATTCACATTATATATTGGATTACATGTTTAAATATGTCAGGTAGTTCAGAAGACTAATGGATGTGGATGTATTAACTCTAGTGGAACAAAATGAAATTCAAGAGTGGTTTTTTAAAAGAGAATAAATGTTATGCATTTAATTAAAGGGGTTTTTTTTCAACAAAGACTCTATTATCCAATGTCTAGGTACCATTTCTGATCACATTGAGAGAGTCTATAGAAGAGCTGGGAGCAAAAAGCTTTGGTTCGTATTAGTGTCTTTGTCATTATGTTTTATTTTTTGTGTTGTCATATTTAAAGGCATAAAGATAATGGCCAATCTTAAAGATGGTTATTTATCCTAAATTTTTACTTTTAAACTCCAAGGTTATGGCTGTGATTCTGTCTACTTTCTAAGGACCTGCCTACATTCCATTGTATTTTGGCTCTCCCAAGATATTAAAAATAATGTCTGGGAATAAGGACCTCTACAGGAATAGAACCTGGAGAGAGTATTCACTGGAATGATATGCTAATGACTCTTTCCTACATTGCACCTCCTCTGTCCCAGCAAGGTGCTTTAGGTTCTACTTTGTATTCAGGAAATCTGTTCTGTTATCATAGAAGGCCATGAAAAGAGACCAATGGTTCATTTAATCATAAGCAAAAATAATAGAGTGCAGTTCTCTCACCACTTAAGTTGAATGAATCCCAGTGATTATAGTTGCTTCATGTAAAATAACTAATATGTTCTGTGAAGTAGTCTCCCAGGGAATGAAAAAAAAAAAAATAGGGCAAGTTGAGATAAAATTGTTTCAGTTCACAATGGGGTAGGTATGCCTGAATGCATAGCCCTCTGTATTTTGAAGCAATTCTAGCCATTTTACTAGCAGAATCTAACATTTTGAAAGTAAGAGTACATGTATTTTTTTTAATGACCCATTATTATCTCATTTTGAAAAAAAATCTCAAGCTATGTCAAAAGGAATTCTCTTAACCTCAATGAGCCTCAGGTTTCTTATCTCTAAAATAAGGGGATTTGACAAGACCGTCTCTTAGCAGTATTTCAACTCAGTGATTTATAGTGAATATACCATTCCAACCCAAAAGAAATAATATAATAATCCTCTGGCTAAATCTTAAATTTGCACTGTAAATTCTCAGCACAGTAAGGCATACAAGCCAATAGATGTTGCTTTTCAGTAAGTATGTTTCAAATGTGGTCTATAGTCTAATTTTTTGCTAAATGAACTTGTTTTTACTTTATGTTATTGTTCTTGGATTTTAGATAAAGTATTAACTAGCAGATATTTAGAGTGCTGACTCTTATGTTTAAAAGAACAAACTCTTGGAAGTTTATTTACTGTATTTTCCCTTTTATGGCTTTCCACTGACACACTTAGGTTGGCTGTACGCTACGGGGCTGCCTTTACCCAGAAATTTTCTTCCTCTATAGCCCCTCACATTACTACTTTTCTGGTACATGGGAAACAGGTAACATACACAGAATGTGGGAAAAACTCAAGCTGCTTGAAACGTGTGGGTTTATTTGCATTCTGAGGGTTAAGTATGTCTTTTGGTCTTAAAGTGTGTGGGTGAAAGCTTCTCTAAAAGTAGGAAGTGTTTGTTTCACTAACTTTACCAGTTATTGACTTAATTTTTTACTAGTCCGTCTATGTTGGGATTAATGAATATAGATACTTTTTATAAGTCAGCTTTCATGAATATCCTGAAATACAGGAAAACAGTTTTAAACCTACGTTTTCATTTTATTTTCTTCCTCTCAAAGTTCCACGTGAATTTTACTTTTGAGGGAAAAAAATGTCTTATGTATTGCATGTGCCATGCTTTAAAAAAATCTGTTCTCTCTAGAATCTGAGACTTTTTCAGAAATGTAAAAATAGCAGTGTGAATTCCTTCCTCCAACATTCTGGCTCTATCAGGAAAAAAAAATGCTGGTATTTCATTGTATCACTTCCTGAAATTGAGTACTAAGCGAGTCCCCAAATCCAGGAATTTGGTTATCTAGGCACCAAAAGAAACATGATTTAAAGTGGTTATAGGAATAGATGACATTTACTAGTGACAGACTTAATAATGAATTTTTTAATGCAAAATCAGAATCCTCACTTAATTCCTCCTCCTACTCTACTCCCCTTCAAAGGGATGGTTAGGCTCCTTTTCCTTTCTTTTAAAATTGATAATGGCATGAATCATGCTGTTAGCAAAGGTGAGGATAAGGGATCCCTCCCTATTTCTGGATAGTCCTACAGTCTGGGAGACTTCAGATATGGGGTCCAGTGTCTTAGGCTCAGTATTTCCTCTAAATTATTGTGTAAGGACCTAATTGTGCACATTTTTCAATCTCCCTCATTAGGCCCCCACTCATTCATCATCTTTTAGATTTGTCAACCTCTGGCGTGCTCTCTTCTTTGCCCCCAGGTCGGTTGTGCGCTGTGCAGCAAGTCTTTTAAGTAAAGTAGTGGACAGCCTGGCCCCATCTATTACTAATGTTTTAGTGCAGGGCAAACAGGTAAGTATCTGATTTTCAGACTCTCACTTGGTCACATCACAAAAGCTTCTGGATAGGACTTTTGCTTTTAAATCTGGCAAGCCTCAATGTCCTAGGCCTCTCAACCACATTAACAATGGCTCAGGTATTTCTACAGAAGGCTCCTACAGAAGCAAAACCTAGTCTTAAAGATACACAGTTATTAAGTAGATCACCCCTTTTTCCTGCTGTACCTTAGAGCTGTGATTTTCAACTCCTGTGTCAGGATCAGTGAGGATGCTGACCCAGAAAATGGAATAATACCAACTAAAGTACTCCAGACAGGTTTTGGATAGGCAGGGCAAAGAGGGGTGAGTGGTGAAGGGCACATTTTTCCTTCTACTCCACATGAAATTCTTCTCACTCTGAGAAATGCTTTGACTCTCCAGATCTTTAACGCTTTAGGCCACCTCTCTCTGTAGCTCCTGTCCTCCCACAAGGGCCAGCTCTTGTTAGCTCCTCCTCACAGAGCCGTCTCCAGTTAGCAGTGGTCCCTCTCTCCATTGGCTTCTCATAAAGGGCCTGTGACACATCTCACAACCTGTCCTGGATTCATGTCCAGTTCATTTCCAAGTGTGTCTCTCTACCCGAGGGTAGGCTGTGAACCCCTAGAAGTCAGGGCCCAGGTCTTGTCCAGCAACTGTCCCAGCATGGGGTCTGGCTTGGAGTAGGCACTTGATACATGTGGCTTGAATTGAGCCTGTGCATGCGGAAATGTGGAGTGGAATGTGGCTGCTCATTTTTTGTTTTGTTTTCCATTAGCTCTAATTACCTGGCTGAATCATCATCTGGTTGGAATGAAAACTTGTTTGCTTTCTTTCTCTTCTTTGGGAATATATGTGCTTCATCGTGCTTTCCTGACAGTTGACCTAGGGATATAATAAGCTTTAATAATATGAAATACTTTAACCCTCCTTAATAGAATCAGCTCATTGCTCACATTTCAGGGCTCTTAATTCATTAAAATTGAAATTATTTCATCTTGACATGCAGCTTGAAATGTTAGGATAGTAAGTTCTTTTATCTTGTAATATTTATTAACAATGAAAAAATGATTGTACTAATTAAAAACTCCTGAGAAAAAGTTAAATCATTTTTCACATATTTTATTTTCTCTGTTTTCTCCAAATTAAGTGGTAGAAGTTTCATCCTCATTCATCAGCTACATAGACCAAGGTACAGGAAGTACCTTATCCATTGCCCTTCCTCTCCACAGTCCTTACATCCAGCCACAGTCTTGTATTGTTGCCCTGGACTGAGTCACCTCTGAGAGAAAGTAAATGGGCTTTGGGAAGCTATTTTTCCTTAGATTTAAGGTCCCTGTAGTATATCTGAAAATACAGTTAATTCTACTACATATAAGTATATGAGAAGGTTTTGGAGGTCTTTGAGGTCACGCCATCTGATACTCGGAGAGGGGTGGGTTAGGGTTAGTCATGTCCATTCTGTGCATTATATGGAGGAGACTGGCAGCGTGTGATCCTGGGACTCTGCTCCCCTTATCCTCGAGGCTTTGGAGCCTGTCCTGAGGCTGTGGCTGGACCATTCCTTGCCAGACCAGCACATTTCTCATGGAAACATTTACAGAGCTGAGTAAGCCTGGGAGGCTGACAGCCCCACTTCAGGTGCATGAAGTCCCTTCACTGACTGCATCGTACCCCTTTACAAAAAAGAAATGAGGATAAAGCATTCAGAGTTTGCATTCGCTCATTTATGAAATGCTGCCCTGAGAACTGAAGTTAATACTGTTCCTACAAAGCACTTCCAGATCACCTCAAGCTCTGTGGAATGAAATAGTGGTTTAGCCATCACTGCTTCCAGAGGCAGTGATGTGCCTTCTGTTTGTTTTCTTCTTTACACACTGACATTTTAATAAAAGTAATCGCACTTGGACTAACTGGTTAGTACCACTTGTGATATAATAAACCAGCAGTTCTCAGTGTTCACTTCACCATAAAGTTGGGGCAGAAGACCCTGTGTTCTGCTCTCTCCCCTCATGTCAGAAAACACAAGCGCCCTTTGATATACTCTTCATTTTCCTGCCTCTCATAATTGTGCACTGTCCATGAAAGAGAGAGGGAGAGGGGTAATCAGGAGGAAGGAGGGGCTGTAGACTCTTCTGGGGGGGGGGCAAGATGCCAAGGATAGAGGAGAGAGACACAGAGTTTTCCTCTTACCAGCTTCAGCAGCACTTTCTGCTTTGAGTTTTTGTTGTCATTTCCCTCTGTGCTTTCTCATTTCCTAGGCCTGTGGGCAACCTCGTTTATTCCCCTCCATAGGTGAGAGACAGATCAACAAGTATTTTAATACTTACTAGGTGCCTAGCACTATGCTGAGATAAGTGGGGGCTACACTGGAACTATATGACCTTGCATCTGCCTTTCAAAGGTTATAGTGTTGTTAAAGAGCAAAAGTTCCATGTGAGAAACTATAAAAGAAGTGAAAAATATATTCTCAAATACTAAATTGTGTAGACTGTGCAGTAAAGTAAAACTATCCAGTGTATTTTGGTTTCTCTGGGGAGTTTCTAGTACTAAAGTCATTCAGAATAATTTTCTCTTAATAGTTATTTATATTCCTTCCCTGCTTTTATCCACTCACCTTCACTGCCCTAACTGGGACCCTTACCTGCCCTTATATTTTAGACCAGACTGTGAACCATCATGAACTCCAGTGGGAGTCATGCTTTGAAAGCCATTTTAATAAATAGCAGGAACAGTTATTCTACCTAATTCCCTAGCTCACGTAGAGTAATTTCAGCCTGCCAGTCATCCTGAGCCTTGAATTTTTTTCTTTTATCTTTTAGTAGCTAGGAAATTTTTGCAATAAAAATCTGCCACTTGTAGGTAACTCTGGGTGCCTTTGGGCATGAAGAAGAGGTTATCTCTAATCCTTTGTCTCCAAGAGTGATTAAGAACATCATCTATTACAAGTGTAATACCCATGATGAGAGGGAGGCGGTCATTCAGCAAGAACTGGTCATCCATATTGGCTGGATCATCTCCAATAACCCTGAGTTATTCAGTGGCATGCTGAAAATACGAATTGGGTGAGTAAAGTGCTTTGCGTTTGCCTAAAAAGAATTGTTCAAGTTGTCCTTCAACAGATGTGGCCTGCCCCAGGCCTGGTGGATATCTAGGAAAGCACATCTTTCCCCAGAGTAATAGAGGCAACATCTGGTGCTGTGAAGAAATTTAAATACCTGTGGCCTGAAAGAATCTTCCTTTTTTTTCAATTTTCATGTTAGACATAATGAAGTAACACTGTTCTCTGATGAAATCAAACTTCAGGGATTTAAACAACTGCATCATGTTTATAAAATAAAAAAACAAAAAACCACCACTAAGCGTAATACTTGTAAAAATTCCTGTAAATAAAATGGATAAACCTTAAGAGAAGAATGATTTTCAGTAAAATTGGGTGTCAGGAAGACACACTGAAGTAAAAATTTTTGTCCTTTTCAGAATATTCTACTGCATCTATTTTCTACCAGAATCTGATTTTTATTTTTTTATTTTTTTATTTTTTTTTTAAAGATTTTATTTATTTATTTGACACAGAGAGAGAGATCACAAGTAGGCAGAGAGGCAGGCAGAGAGACAAGGAGAGGAGGAAGCAGGCTCCCCGCTGAGCAGAGAGCCCGATGCGGGCCTCGATCCCAGGACGCTGAGATCATGACCTGAGCCGAAAGCAGAGGCTTTAACCCACTGAGCCACCCAGGCGCCCAGAATCTGATTTTTAAACATTAAAATCTTAAGTGTTCTATTTGGAGGAGAAATTAAAAGTAAGGGTCTGGTGATCTTGAATCTTCTTAATTGAGATTTTTGTGAGGAGGCGTGGTCAGGCAGGCTGACGCAGCACTGGCAGTCAGCAGAGCTGAGTGTAAGTCCCGGCTGCCACTTACCACTTTAGTGACCTGGGATAAATGATTGAGCCTCTCCAGCCTCATTTTCATACCAGGATCATTGTTTTATGTGAGATGGAATGAGAGAAGTATGTTTTAAGAAACCTACCACAACCAAATAAAGTATAAATGTTTCTTTTCTTTAATTTTTTTTGATTATCACATACAGGAATATATCCTAACTGTAAGAATCAAATAATACTGAAGCTATAGAGTAATCTAATATATGGCCAATTTGGCGGTGCGGGGTGTTCCTCTAGGGTTTAAAAAGAATTTAGAGTTTGTTAGGCACAAATATATGTGAATATGTGATTATGAGTAAGTGTATAGCTTGCTGGTAATATAATTAAATCATTAGTATCTTTACTATTTCTGTTCTACTTGATTCTCAATTTTTGGTAAAAAATCTTTAAAATTCTCATTTTAATTATGGACTTATCTCCTACTTGGATTTTTTTTCAGTTTTACTTTGTATGTTTTATTAAAGTTTTTTGTCCATATTACTTTATACTTTTAACTCTGTATCTTCCTTTGTGCCATTTATTTTCTACTTGAAGTCTTTTAAAAATATTTTTTTAATTTCAAACATCTATAAAATTATAGAGACTAGTATAATAAAGCCTCTGTGCCCATACTTTCACTCAACTTCAACAATATTATCAGATGGCCAATCTTATTTCACTCATACCCTCCCAATTACTCACCCCACCCAAACCCCATCCATGTTTAAAGCAAATTCATCATATCATCTCATCTGTAAATACTTGAGTGTGTATCTCTAAGAGATAAGGACCTTTTAAAAACATAACCATGATACTATTACAATGCATAAAATACAACAAATTATTTTCTGTCTGATATTATTCCCATACCTGCTTTCTTCTTCTGTCATTATTAGTTTAATATACTGTCTTCTCTTTACCTTTAATGTTATTTTTTCATTTAATATAGATATATCTATTATATTCAGCATATATGCTGTATTTATTTTTAATTCAATCTGATATTATCTTTTCATAGAAATATATTTCATATTTGTGCCATTTCTTTTCTATTTTGACTTATTCATTCCTGACATTTTGTTTTCTGTTTACCGTGCTTTTTGTTATTTTTTTCCTTTCTTCTTTGTGTTGGATTGATTTCCCTTTCATTTCTTAGTTTTAATCTTGCACATGAGTATGAAGCACTTTATAAAAAAGCAATTGCACAGTTTTTCCTTCAAAAAATTACATATAAAAAAACTAGGTGCTTATTTGGCAGTGTCTGCATACCTCATGTTTAAACAATTCTCATTCTAGGAATTTAGACATATTTTATAGCACTCTTCATTTCAGTAGTGTTTGAAATAGTGAAACCTTGGGAACAACCTAGATATCCATCAGTAAGAAATAGTTTAAATAAATTACTATAGCCAGACAGTAAAATGCTGTTCAGCCATTACAAGTAACAAGAGAAAGTCTATACTGACATTTATAAATGTCCAAGATAAATTAAGTGAAAAAATAACTAAGTTGCAAATGTATTGTTCTGTTTTTTAATAAAAGAGCAATAATAATACTATACATATGTGTTTAATGCGTGTATGGTGAAATATCTGAAAAATAAACATAAAATTGGTGTCAGTTATTTTCTCTAGGGGATTTCTACTTTTAAGTTATATTTTTCAGTTTCATTTAAAGTTTTTTCATTTGAGGTTATTATTTTTAAACTATTGGCCTGATTTCAGTTATAGCATATTTCAGGTGAATTTCCCATCTTTATCTCACCTTTCTTTTGATCAAGAAGTGAATTCACTCAGCATAGAACTTGACCTTAATTTTTATCCCTTAAAATTGTTCCTTTCAAAGATTTAGAGGTATTCCAAATCAGTAATAAGAACTTTGAATCATACTCTGATTTGTTCAGTCTGTTTGCTCTCATATTTTTAACCCCAACCTCTTGACTACATATAAGGATACAGAAATGGGTCTTTCATGTAAGTTGTCTCTAAATGAAAAGAAATGTGATTCTCTGTATCCATAGTGGGTATTAAAAGTACTCTATTGTCCCAGACTCAGGCATTTCTCTGAACCTGACTGAGAAGCAAAGGTTATAACTTCCAAAGCACATTCTTTGTAATAAATGTTCTATAAAGGAGAGCCTCTTTAAGTGATAGTCATCCTTGCAGAGGTTTAAACAAAGCCTTAGAGTAAAAGTTAACAGTTTCCCAGGAATTTACTTCCAATGCTGTGTTTTTAAGCCTGTAGTAGTTTTTCCTTTACTGCTTATTCAGCATTTTAGGCTAATTTATGTTCTTCCAAAAACCCATTGGAATTTTCTTTTTTGAATTCAAATCTGACCTGAAATTTCTCTTCATGGAAATGAAATATGTTTAATTTATTCTAAAAATAGTTTTCTTCCTGTTTTTGTATCTGCTCCTGTATATGTTCAGTGCCTTGCATGAGAAATAATATACTCTTTTTTCCTTAAACTGTGCCACCCAAAATAAAAATGTCAGGACAGCAGCATGTGACTTAGTATTTAACGATAGCAGAAAGCCTCCTAATGAAGATTTGCCGTGAAACTTTAATCATTGTCCTGAAACTCATCCTGGAGTTAATTGTGGCATTATATTTCCATTGTGAGTATTAACAATGTCCCTGCCCGACTCATTAATGTGTATTTCCCTCTCACGTGGGACTCACAGGTTTAGCTCTAAATACTGGTACATTTTCAGTTGGAGAGAAGTCTATTTTTTCTTAATAAGGTATAATTTATTTGAGAAATTTACTTCTGCTAAGGATAGGAACTACATCTTATCTTCCTGTCTGTCTCTAGCTCACAAGAGATGCTCACAAAAGATGCTCGATAAAATCTGATAAGCAGGTTCAGATAGCTTGCTTGAGCCAGTAGTGATGGGGAATCTAAGAAAAACAAACGATAGCATGTCTCTGTGCTCATTAGATAAAGAAATAAAGGATTCTTGTATTTTTTTAATTACTTTCTTTCTTTAAGTTTTTTTTTTCCTAAAACATTATGACCTTTATGGTCTCTTCTACATAATTTCAACTTATGACCCATTTTGTATTCAAGTATTCATGTAGCAACTGTGATGTACATTGGCTCCAGATGGTTTTCATCTTTTGTTTATCACTCCTCTAATCTGGCATCAATACTGTTTAATACTGTACAGTGCAGGGCATACCAAGGAGCCTGAATAGTTAGAAGTTAACATAAGAACTGAGATTTTGCCCCTTTATTCATCATGAGACCAAACCAATGGAGACGATGTGGAACTGATTCTAAATTAGCTCCTTATACACTGCAAGAAATGTATAAAATACTGTGAAAGTTTAGCAAAGTAACTTGCCCAAGGTCATAAGACCACAAACCAGGATTTGAACCTAGAGTGAATATCTCCAGTGTTCATGTTTCCCCAGCCCCCATTCCAGCTCTTTTGTCTATAAAATAGGGAAGCTATCCTTGCTTGGGCTTCCTCATTGGATTTTGTGGATTCTGGATAAGGAATATGAAGATGTTTTATAAAGCTTCAACTGTATTGTCGTGACATTCAGTAATTTGAGGTCTTCTATCATGTGGCTTTTGGAGTACAGGTACATCTAGGGATATCTTTTACATGCCAGAAATCCCAAGAAGGAGGAACCTCTCCCATTCAACACGCATTCTCTCTCTCTCTCTTTCTCTCTCTCTCTCTCTCTCTCTCTCTCTTTCTCCCTCCCTCCCTCTTCCTCTTCCCTCCTCTCCTCCCATCCCCTCTTCCAGTCCTAGGCTTGCTTGAAGACCCTCTGCTCCCATAAGATATGTTCACTGTGGAGGTATCCCTTCCTACCATGGTTGTTTCTCCTTGAGAACCCAATGCAGTGATCCCCAAGCATTTCATATAAAAACCTTAACTCAGAATCCCTTTTGGATACTCTGCTGCCATGTGATTTGGTCTCACCCTGCCATCACTTGACCATCCCTCATGAAATACTTGGCAGATCCTCTAAAATCCTCTTATACCTGTGCTATAGTGCTCTTCGACCACATTAACAGAAAAGTTTTGGAAACTTGTTTCTCTTCTAGGGATATCAGACAACTTTAGGGAAGTATAATTATCATGTCTGTGGGGCTTGTGATAATGTTCCTCTGAAAAGGAAAAAGATCTTTTAGTATATTGTATATATTGTATATAAGGAAAAAATATTTTTATTGCACTTTATCCTTAATCAATTTTACTCAGACCTCAGCTCCCTAAGTCAAAGGCTTCCTTGCATGTTAGTTTACTGCCAGCTGCAGAAACATACATGTTTCTTTACAAGAATTTACCTTGAGTTAGTCCCTAGAAGGTTTTAGTTTGTTTAATGATGAGCAAATTATTCATTCATAAGGTCCTTGAATGTCAAATTTCTTATAAACTGTTAAACTTGTTGCTCCTCTAAGTCACCCCTTTCTCTATTATAGTGATTCCAGCATGATTTTATTTATTTATTTATTTGACAGAGAGAGAGAGAGAGAGAGAGAGAGAGAGAGAGAGATCAAAAGTAGGCTGAGAGGCAGGCAGAGAGAGAGGGGGAAAGCAGGCTCCCCGCCGAGCAGGGAGCCCGATGCAGGCCTCTATCCCAGGACCCTGAGATCATGACCTGAGCTGAAGGCAGAGGCTTTAACCCACTGAGCCACCCAGGCGCCCTTCCAGCATGATTTTAAAAGAAAGGGGGGGTGTTACGAAAAACATTTTTTTTTACTTCCTTAAAGTTTAAAGCATTTCAGACTCATTCATATCTAACTTTTTACTATTGTTTCTCTTGTTAATTATGAATATAGAGATTGATAGTTCAGTCAGCTTTTAACACCATCTTCCTCTTGAAATGCCAACATTCACTAGGCTTAATGCCCATAAGAAATAAGAACATTTGTTTTAGTCATGGTACGTTTATCCAGAATTTCTCTGCACCATGTGTACTTTTATCTCTCTGTTTTAACTTTTCTCTCTGAGGTTTTTGGGTTTTTTAAATTTATTTATTTATATCACCCACTGCCTCATTGCTTTAAATCAATGCTACCGTGTTTCTTTCCTCTTTTTTCCAAGGTTAATTCTGCCAGTGCAGTTTCTCAACATTACTGCTATCAGGTACTCCTGTGAACAAAATTAACCTGCTCACAGGAATGGTATTCTAGTCTGATAATGATTTGATTTGCTGTCTCATTATTGATTTGCGCTCCAGCTTTCAGGTTGAAATAGATCAAGTTCCTGACAGGCCCATTACTGTAAAGACCTCCAATCAACTGCTTTCTGCTCTAGGTCTGTCAGTCAGGCTTTAGTGGGAGATAACCCCTGAGGATATATGTTATCAAGCCTTTTTCATCTCTGCTTTTCATACTGCCAGGACATCCTCTGTAAGCAATTATGCTTCAGACATGTGTTGTCATCTGACACCCACAACTGGGTCTGTGGATCACATATCTGATGCTTAGAGAAGGCCATTGATGTCATAGGTACTAGACTGTAATATTGGTTATGCAGTAAAGGAAAAAGGAGATAATTAGAGGTCTGGGTTCATTAGCATGGCTTGATACTCATTCAAAGGTCTCTGTTTTTGACATTTTATATGAAGTGAGGAAGTGAGATGATGGAGCTCTCCTACCTCTATTCTGATTATTTCAGGGGTAGAGTGAATGAGTCATTGTTCTCCAGTTACCAAATAGGAACCTCAGTTTGCCTTATCAAATTATCACCATCTCTGTATCAATATGATTAAGTGCCTTCCTGTGCAATTTTCCCATCTCCTCTTATATGGCTTAGTAAATACTTGCAGAGAGTTATACATTCACTTGTTTAACTTGGCAAACACTTCTTAGTATCTTCAAATTGGCTCAAAATGATTATTTTTAAAGTTGTTTCTTGCTATGAATCAGAAGCATGTTTTCAGAAAATGTCAGCTGTCCTCGTTTACCAATGATGTCAGATTTCCATGTATTTTTTTGTATATTTCACTCCTTGTTTGGGGCATGTTGGAAAGAAAAATACCAATATGCATACAATATGCTTACTAACCTCACAACAAGAGAGTTTTAAGAAGGATAAGGTTATCCCTGGGACTACATAGGAATACTAATCCGCCTTTTCTTACTTTTCCAGCAGTGCTGAACAATTCATTGTCCTCAAGTCAAACCTTCATACACATGAAGGTTGATCTGGTCAGTCGTGTGTATCTGCCACTTTCTCGTTTGCTTATTGGCAAGTAGAGCATGTCCTTGGTTCTTTAGACAGACTGAATCTATATGGATGTGGTCCAAGGATAACCTTCATTCTTTTGACCTTCCACTTTTGCTTGCTTTTTCTTTCCCCATTTTGCATTAACTACTTTTACATTGGAATTGTCAAATCAGATTTGATGACTTTGTCAGCGGGAATGAGGGTAAGAAGTGAGATATTCTCATGCAAAGGAATTAATGCCCTTTTGTATTAGCAGTTCTAAAAATGGATTAAATGTCTTTGAATTTTTTAACTGTGTTTCTCACTTGGTAATTTACATTCTCTGTCTCAGACTGCTGTGTAGTAGTTTATATATAAGACTTTTGCTGTTTTTTTAGTCCTTTGAAGAATTCCAAGCTAAAAAGATTAGTTTGGCCAATATTTTTGAATGAATAAATATATTTTAATAATTTGACAGATAGGTTATATTAATTTATGCTAGAATGAATGAAAAACAGTCACATTCTTTCTTTGGTGACTGTTGAGTATAATGTTTTCTATTATTTGACTCACAGAACTGCTGAGATTTTGTGAACAGAAGGAAAAAACCTGAGGGCAAGTTTTTAGATCTCCAACTATCTTTGTTTATGGTACTAAAGATTTTAAAAGGTAAATGTAATAAATAATGTTCAGTTTTAATAACTCAAGTTTTGGAGGACTTTAGAAGGTTAGTGTTTTTGAAATTTTAAAGTTACTTATTTTAGAAGAGGACACGTCCTAGAGTTATGTGGTTATTGCCCTTGCTTAAGTAACCAAGACTTCAGTGCAAAAATTGTATTACCTTTCTCCAACCTGAATCTCAGAGGTCAAATAAAAGGAGTTTGCTAACATTTTTTATGACTCTATAATTGCAAAAGCTTTTTAACTTACATTGTCTTATTCGTTCCTCAAAATAAACATACATTGTCTTATTTGTTCCATAAAATAAGCTGAGCTAGTAATAGTAATATTCCCCTTTGAAAATAATTTGCCAGTGGGACACAGTTGGTAAGTGACAGAATTGATATTTAAGCCTGTCTTTATTGTTTTTGCTTTTCATTATAAAAAATTTAAATGTTTAATAGTAGAGTAATTTGGTAAATCCCCATGTGCCCATTATTTAAATGTGTATAGGCAATTGTTAGCAATTTACATTTACCATATTTGCTTCATCTTTTTTTTTTTTTTTTTTTGGTTTTTGGCTGTGGATTATAAAGCAAATTCCAGACATTTTTGCTTTTACTCCTCAATATTTAAATAAGTATATATATCTTAAAAAGGACATTTTCTCAATAATCACAATACGATTATCACACCCAACAAAATTAGCAGTAATTCCTAAATAACACCTAATACTCATTCCTATTCAGATTTTTGTGGTTATCCCCAAAATAACTTCAAAAAAAAATTAGGATCCCAAATAAGGCCCACACATGGCATTTATTA
The DNA here is from genome assembly GCA_002007465.1 of Ailurus styani. Classification (NCBI taxonomy): domain Eukaryota; kingdom Metazoa; phylum Chordata; class Mammalia; order Carnivora; family Ailuridae; genus Ailurus; species Ailurus styani. The sequence continues at coordinate 74,743 of LNAC01001854.1, forward strand.
TTATGTCTCTTCAATCACTTTTAATCCAGAATAGGACTCCCTAAGCCCTACTTTTCTTTTCATGCCATTGACTTGTTGAGACCAAAAGGCAGCCCTTTAGATTTTTAATTTGATGTTCCTTCTTTTACAAAGTTGCCTCAAATGTAAATGTGAAATGTTAAATAAAAAAAGAAAATAATAGAGGACAATTATAACCTGCAAGATTAAAAACATAGATTTTTATTTAAAGAGAGGTCCATGAAAGAACTTAGATGTCCATCAACAGATGAATGGATAAAGAAGATGTGATATATATATATATGTACAATGGAACACTATGCAGCTATCAAAAGAAACAAAATCTTGCCATTTGCAAAGACATGGATGGAACTGGAGGGTATTATGCTGAGCGAAATAAGTCAATCAGAGAAAGACAATTATCATATGATCTCTCTGATAGGAGGAACTTGAGGGGCAGGGTGGAGGGTTGTGGGGGGTAGGGAGGGAAAAATAATAAAACAAGATGGGATGGGGAAGGAGACAAACCATAAGAGACTCCTAATCTCACAAAACAAACTGAGGGTTACTGGGGGTGGGAGGTAGGGATAGGGTGGATGGGTTATTGGGGAGGGTTTGTGCTTTGGTGAATGCTGTGAAAGGCATAAGCCTGATGATTCACAGACCTGTACCCCTGGGCAAATAATAATAATAAAAATAAATTAAAAAATAATAAAACATGAATAATAATAGAAAAAAAATAAATAAAGAGAGGTCCATGGAGCAGTTTATTATAACTGAAATGTTAACAGGTAATTTTATAAGCAACTTTAACATCACAGCATCCAAAGTAACTATATCCTTGTGGCTTTTAAGCTGATATATTTTAAGCTGATCTATTAAGCTGATATACACAAAGATAATGACATATTTGAGTGCAGTCACTTAGGCACTTTAAATCTTACTGCTGTAACTAGATCTTTCTCCCAGTGGGTTGCCTACACAGCTTCCCTTTGGGAAACAAAGTAGCATGGGTGAATGAAGGTACATTCTTGACTAAATACAGTTGATACTAATGAGGATGAAGATAACACAGTTTTAGTCCAGCTTTTCTTTTCAACCTTATAGAAAAATAAAAATGGTAAATCTTAGTCACATGTTCTGTTGCTTTGTTTATTTTGTTGTTTGTGAATGCTTTGTCATCTTTATTGTTCTTAACAGTAAAAAACTTAAATATTTATTATGCACTATCAACAGTAATAGTAGTAAGAATATATATTTTAAATTATTATGATAATTTCTGTGCTGGTAAATCTCTCAAGCATCTCAGTGCAATTAACTGGTAGACTAGTTAAATTCCTAACTTCCAGAAATGACAACAACAAAGAATACAGGAGAGGATAGGAAAAAGAACTGAGAGTTGCCTCAGCAGATGGCAGTGAGATTGGAGCAGTCAGAGTAGGAACATTTGCCTTGTGGCCTGTGGGCTGGCCCAGCAGGCAGGGACATAGGACATGCTGATATCACCTGGGCTCAACTGGGAAGGCTTCACGCTTTTCTTATTCTTTTCCTCTGAGAGACATTAAAGGTATCCTGTGAGGATGAATCAGTGTTATTTTGCAAAGCAGCCTTGGCAGAAAGAAGGACTTTGATGTTTTGATTATTACCACCCAACTTTTTCATTCTCTGTACCTGCAATAGCCTTGTGAATTGTCTTTCAAAGTGTATCAGAACAAAGATAATGACATATTTGAGTGCAGTCACTTAGGCACTTTAAATCTTCACTGCTGTAACTAGACGTTTCTCCCAGTGGGTTGCCTACACAGTTTCCCTTTGGGAAACAAAGTAGCATGGGTGAATGAAGACACATTCTTTCTAGTTGCTGACCTGCACTGTCTCTGTTTGTTATTCAGTGTTCACCAAAGGATTTAAGGTTAAAGCTTGGGAATCTGCTGTGTAAAACTAATTCCCTAGCTCTTCCTAATGGTGTGTAGAGTTCTGGTCCCCTAAGGCACAGTATTATTTCCATTGTTTTCTTTGGTTTGCATAGCTAGTTTATCTGGGTTCTTTCCTCAGAATAGAGTAAATGAAAGAAATGAGATTAAAGTATAAAAATACTCATTAAAAACTTCTTAAATCAAAAAGTGAAATAATTTACATATAAAATAATTAAATATTTTACCTTGGAAAATACAAGGCACACAAATAGTACTCCAGGTGCCTAAGTAATAACATTAAAGCTGCTTCTGCAATAAAAGTTATTATTTTATGAACAGCATTTTTCTATTACAGAATAGATTCTTTAAGAATAGGTACATGGGGCGCCTGGGTGGCTCAGCAGGTTAAAGCCTCTGCCTTCGGCTCAGGTCATGATCTCAGGGTCCTGGGATCGCGGCCCACATCGGGCTCTCTGCTCAGCAGGGAGCCTGCTTCCTCCTCTCTCTGCCTGCCTCTCTGCCTACTTGTAATCTCTCTCTGTGTCATATAAAATAAATAAAACCTTTAAAAAAAAAAAAGAATAGGTACATGAACAGCATTTAAGTATCTGTAAAGGAGGGATGCCTGGGTGGTTCAGTCATTAAGTGTCCGCCTTCAGCTGAGATCACCATCCCAGGGTCCTGGGATTGAGTCCTGGGTCAGGCTCCCTGCTCAGTGGGGAGTCTCCTTCACCCTCTGACTCTCCCTGCTGCTCCCTCTGCTTGTGCTTTCTCTCTCTCTCTCTGTCAAAAAAATAAATAAATAAAATCTTTAAAAAACTTATCTGTAAAGGAGATTCTTCTGAAATCTGTTGGTTAAACTACATTCTCTAATATATGATCGAGTTATAACTAACTGTGTTCTTGTATCTCAAAAGCAGATACTCCTCTGTCCCCTCCAATCACAAGGGAATGACAAAGTAAAAGAAATAGGTGTAAATGCTTATCCTTCTTGGGAAAGGAAGATTTATGTAATAGCGTATCTCAGTCCATTTCCAATTCCAATGAATTGTTTTTATCCTGCTTGTTCTTTGCATATATCTAGTATTATGAAAATAATAGTGTAGCAGCTATTATACACAGTATATTTCCGTACCAAATTGGTAGAATCTCATTTAAGAAGAACCTAAGTTCTTACCTATTTTCATGTTTACTACCTAATTTCATGTGCAAGAGCAGGCATCATTTTTTTTTTAATATTTATTCTTTGCCCAAGGGGTACAGGTCTGTGAATCATCAGGCTTACATCTTTCACAGCATTCACCAAAGCACTCTGGAGAACAGTAAGCAGGCATCATTTTTAAGAAACTAATCATGTCATATAATCCTGATGGAAGTAATATCAACGGTTCAGAAAATTTAGATGGCTTTTTCTTCATTCCCCTTTCAATGGGTCAGTGCTGTTAAGGGCATTGCTGTGAGAAGCACAAGGTGATTTTATTTCAAGGGTTAGCAATTCATATTTCTCCTGTTTTGTTTCAGGTGGATCATCCATGCTATGGAGTATGAATTACAGATCCGTGGTGGAGACAAGCCAGCCAGAGACTTGTATCAGCTGTCACCTAGTGAAGTTAAACAACTTCTGCTGGATATTCTCCAGCCTCAAAAGAATGGAGGGTAATGAAGACCTGTTGTTACCTATAGAACATTCTGGATTTATAGCAACATTATACTTTGATATATACATGAAATTAATAAGATAGTAATAAATAAAATGCAGCAGAGTATCAGAGGTCACCCTACGAAGTAGATTGTGTACACAAAGATACTAACCAAAATGTCTATCTTCACTTGTGATTTTATCTTGATTTTAATTTTTTACTGTTTTCAGATATAGTTTATCAGTGTTTCATAATTTTTATTATTTTGTACAGAATATAAAACTTCATACCACCCTGGTCAGTTCCCTTTCTGAATCTTTGTAATACTTACCATCTCCTCCCAACATTTTGGCATAAAGGTATGAATTTGGTAATGTTATTTGAATAAGCTACCTGTGACTCTGTCTCCTTAAGTAAACTATAAACTTATTTAGGGCTAAACCATTTCATAGACTTAACTTGTGCTAAGTTTAGAATAAGAGCAAAACAAATTCTTGTGGAATGCATCAAGTTGAAGAATATTTTATTACAGAAAGTTTTAATACAATCATTTAGGCAAGCATTTAATAGCACTATTTTTATGCCTGATATTTTCTAAGGGGGTATGTATATCTCTAGAAAAGAAGTCTACAAAAGTAGAGCTGAGCAAATGGGAAGACATCTTTGTTCTTAAAGAGGGACATGCAACATTATGAAGATATAAGGTATAAACCCTACACCCAAAGGAGCTGGAAGACGAACAGCAAATAAAGCCTAAACCCAGCAGGAGAAGAGAAATAATAAAGATCAGAACAAAAATCAATGAAATAGAAACCAAAAGAACAGTAGAACAGATTGAAACTAGGAGCTGGTTCTTTGAAAGAATTAATAAGATTGATAAACCCCTGGCCAGGCTTGTCAAAAACAAAAGAGAAAGGACACAAATTAATAAAGTCATGAATGAAAGAAGGGAGATCACAACCAACACCAAAGAAATACAAATAATTATAAGAACACATTATGAGCAACTATATGCCAGCAAATTAGACAATCTGGAAGAAATGGGTGCATTTGTAGAGACATATAAACTACCAAAACTGAACTAAGAAGAAATAGAAAACCTGAACAGACCCATAACCAGTAAGGAAATTGCAGCAGTAATCAAAAAATCTCCCAACAAATAAAAGCCCAGGGCTAGACAGCTTCCCAGGGGAATTGTACCAAACATTTAAAGAACAATTAATACCTATTCTTCTGAAACTGTTCCAAAAAATAGAAATGGAAGGAAAACTTCCAAATTCCTTTTATGAGGCCAGTATTACCTTAATCCCAAAATCATACAAAGACCTCATCAAAAAGGAGAATTACAGACCAATATCCCTGATGAACATGGATGCAAAGAGTCTCACCAAAATACTAACCAATAGGATCCCATAATCCAAAAGGATTATTCACCACCACCAAATGGGATTTATTCCTGGGTTGCAAGGTTGGTTCAACACCCACAAATCAATGTGATATGATACATTAATAAAAGAAAGAACAAGAATCATATGATACTCTCAATAGATGCTGAAAAAGCATTTGACAACAAATGAAAGTACAACAAACTTTCTTTATTTTTTATTTTTTTTATATATTTATTTTTAATTTTATTTTTATTCTTTGCCCAAGGGGTACAGGTCTGTGAATCATCAGGCTTACATCTTTCACAGCATTCACCAAAGCACAAACCCTCCCCAATGTCCATAACCCATCCACCCTATCCCTACCCTCCCACCCCCCAGTAACCCTCAGTTTGTTTTGTGAGATTAGGAGTCTCTTATGGTTTGTCTCCTTCCCCATCCCATCTTGTTTCATTATTTTTCCCTCCCTA
>LNAC01001855.1:1207-74742 GCA_002007465.1 Ailurus styani
AAAAATGCGTCGTGTCTGAAAGTTCCAATACCCATTTAAGACCTTCAGGGAGAAAGGCGAGGTCACTCCTTTATGGGTAAAAAAACTAGGACTTTTTGGGGTGCAAGTAACAGAAACCAGTTGAGTTCAATTTAGCAAGATAAAAAAAAAAAAAGCGCGGGGTTGAAGTTATTGTAAGGACTCAGGAGGTGTCTCCTAGAATCAGAGGCAGGTGTAGACCAGGCCATACAAAGGAACCAGAAGAAAAAGCACCAGCCTAGCTTTGGTCAGTTGTACCCCCTGATACAATCTGTCGCCTAGGAGTCAGGAGTTCTGCTAAACAAATATGGCTCCAGGAGAGCCATCCTGAGAAAGGGCAGGTCGTCACATAGGGTCTGGAGCAGAGTCAAGACCTTGGCTCACAGCAGAGACTTGGGAAGCCTGCAGAGGTGATTGACCCAATTCAAACGGCGTGGACCACATAGCAAGAGGTAGGACTATTCGGGAGAGAGATGGCCACACAGAGCATAGATCATAAATGCCACTATCAGCCGCAAGGGTGGGCAGAGTTTCCTTGTCTCTGTACCCTGCCCCCCAACCCACTGTCCAGACTCAAGGACAGCAGTGTGTACTTAAGAGGGCCTGGATAGATTGACTTGTGTGAAGCTGCCATTTTTTGTAGATCAAAGTGGTTGAATGCTGATACTTTCATATTTCCAACTCAATACATGATCCATGTACGTTGAGTTGAACTGGGACCCAGCTTTGAATCTTCAGTGTGAGACCCTGGGAAAGCCATGGGCTCCATGGTTTTCAAGGCCCATCCCTGCTCCAAGGTGTTAGAAAAACAATACCAGGGACACACAGAGACTCCGAGGCCAGAAGAAGCTGGAGTCAGGTCCCAGCCAGGCACCATCGCGGGATGCCCAAGGGGCCTGCCCCGAGCTGACAGGGCCGCCTCCTCGCTTAGCCAGGACCGCTCTCTCCCATTTTACGGGGAAAAGCAAAGACTAACTTTTTCCAGCTGAAGGCTCTGGAAGATCTGAGGCAGCATAGCCAACTTGGGCTGGACTTAGGCCAGTGTCCTGGGCCGCCGCTCAGCTCGGCAAAGGAGGCCAGAGCCCGAGGCGGGGGCTCCGTGTGCTGCTGGCCACTCCTTTGGCCGTGATGCACGCGTGGGCTACAGCCCCCGGGGACCAGGCTGAGGGCCCGGGGGACCCTGCAGTCTGTCCTCTTAAGGTCCACTCTCCGTACCATCCGGCGGGCAGGAGGCCCGAGGTCCTGACTCCTCCAGGCAGCCCCTCTCTGGGGGGCATATGCTGTTTCCAGCAACTGTCCTTTCCGAGAGCATACAGCTGGGGATGGAAGGGGGCTTTTATGGAGTGCCGACGGCATACTCATGCTTTCTGAGCCACTTTGTTGACACCGTCTTTTGAAAGTTTCTCAAGGAAACCAATATTGTCCTGTATGTTAATTAACAGAATTTAAATTTTAAAAAAAGAGGGAGAGAAAAGAAATAAATAAAAAGTTCCCCAAACCCCCATGAGGCAGAAGACACTAAGAGCCTTAGGAGCCGGAGAGGAGTGGTAGCCTGAAATGTTGAAGGGGGCGAGTCTAAAAAGTTGCACGGAAAGAGGCAACACGGGAAAAATAAGTCCACGAGGTAATAGCATCAAATGTTATGAAGCTACTCTCATGTATTAAGAACCTATGGGAATTTCCCAGAATCGCAGGGCCACCTAGTGGGACGTGTGGGGCCGTCTGAGGGAGGGTCCACTGTCACCGGCGCCTTGCCATCAAGGAAGCCGGAGAACAGAGAGGAACCTGGACGTGCCCAATTTTGCATCCGAGGTGGCTCAGCAGCCGAGGTGACACTTGACCCAAGGACCCCGGCCCCCCCGAGAGTTGTTGGGTTTGAGGACGGCAGCAAACATGGCTTTGTCGGGCCATGTCCCCCCAAACCCCACTTCACGTGGGGCTCCCCAGAGCAGTGAGAAGAAGGCAGCCGTGTAGGAGGGCACATTCCTGCAATTCAGGGACCGCTCCGCAGTCACGACCCATGAACCATAAACCGCGGACACTCACCAGAACACGGCCGCTGCTCAGAGATGTGCTGGAGGGAGGAAGCCTCACAGAAGGCTACATTCTGGGTCATTCCCGTTATACAAAGTTCCGCAATGGGTGAAAGGAATCTACGGGACCGTTTTGGTAGAACAATGGTTGAGCCTCCCAAGAGGGAGCTGACCGGGAAGGGATGTGAGGGCACATTGTGGAATGATGGTAGCGTTCTTCCCTCGATGGGGGCTTGGGTCTCACAGGTACAGGCATTTTCCAAAACTCAGCAAGTATACACTTAGGGTTTGTGCACTTCATCAGATACAGATTCTACCTAGAAAGGTTTTAGGGCGCTTGGGTGGCTCGGTTGGTTTAGCGCCCAACTCTTGGTTGCGGCTCAGGGCATGATCTCAGGGTCATGGGCTCGAACCCCGTGTCGGGCTCCACGTTCAGTATGGAGTCTGCTTGAGATTCTCGTCCTTGTCCTTCTGCCCTCCAGCTCATACTCTCTTTCAAAGATAAATAAAATAAATGACTCTTAAAATGAGATTTAAAAAATTCAGAAAATATTGAACTCTAGTTAAAAATAGGCATACTGAAGTATTTAAGGGACAGTGTGCTGGTGCTCACAATTTACTTTGAAATGCATCCAAGAGCTGAGGTTGCTTTCTGGATGGTTGGACCGGGGGATGGACGGAAGGATCTGTAGTTTTGGGATACAGTAAATATGGTGAAATATTACTGGTAGCCTCTCGGTCGTGGATATGTTGGTGGTCACTGCAAACTTCTTTCAGTGTGACTGTGTGTTGGAAAACAGCCTGGTAAATGTTGGGGGTGTTGCAGGGGGAGCAGCAATTGTGTGGAGCCCTGGGGTCCCCTAGTGGTGAAGCAGGGGTCCCCAGAGCTCAGGGCTCGTTGGCGCGCTTCTCCAAGCAGATGCCACCATGCTTCCGCCCCTCCGTCCCAGCCCTGCGTGTGGGACCTACTTGTGAGTCAGCACTAAGGTATGCGTTCCCTGGGGGTCTCCATTCACAGAGAGAAAGCCTCGCCCGAGGTCTCCCAGGAGCCTTGATTTCTAGGGGCTCCTCCCTGGCCGGTTTATCAGAGCCCATTTTCTCCCAAAGATCACGGTCCTTTTGTTCATATCCCGAGGCTGTGAGTCACACCTGCCCACAGGAGTACGGTACCCGTCGCCGTGAGCTGGGGGCCCATAGGGCCATAGAGCAGCCTCGGCTGGGGCCCCACCTGGCGTCGCTTCCTGTAGGTGTGTTTGAAGTCATAGGAAACCAGCGTGGTTTCTGCAAATAAATAAGCCAGGAGAAGACCAGCCCCCCTCAGATCAAAGGAGGATTCTGGCCCAAACTGGAACCAGAATCAAGCACACTCTTCCGACCCCAGTCTGGCCGGGCAGCAGGAGGAGCGGGGAAAGTCTGTGTGCTGTGCAAACACTCCCCGTCTCTGCCCTTCCGGGGTTTGTGCGAGCCTGGGAATGGGAGCCTGGGGGGAAGGCCGCGCCGTCTGAAGGGCTGCCAGGCCCGGCTCGCCACATTCCAGCCCCGCTCCCAGACGCAGCAGGTGCCTGCAAACCGGCCTCGTGTTGGGTCCGCCCCCAGGGGCTCCCAGGGGCCGCTGGCCTGAGCCAGGCTCTCAGGTCAGCGCTCTGGGCCCCAGCTCTGGGCGGAACTTGTCACGACCTACTCCTTTGTGGGGAGCGTGGCGGCCTACGGGTTGCCGTGGCGGGGAGGGTGCTGGCAGACGAGGGAGCTGGAAGGAGGTGCTCCGTGGCAGAGGGGAACCAGGAGCTCAGAAGGGGTCTCAGGGCACTGGAAGGTCAGTGTGCCCAAGAATCGCTGCGTTCCCCAGTCCGGGCCTCGGCCAAGGCTCCTCATTGGCAGCAAGCTCCCAGAGGCTGCCGCTGCTCCCGGTCCCCAGACCACCCTCCAGGTAGCCCTGCCGACGGCCATCCCTCCCCTCAGGAAGCTCAGAGCCTCTGAGCAAGCTCCCAAGTGAATATATGATGAGCGACTCTGACAAGTGGAGAAAGCGCCCCCGGGGAACCGAGAGAGGACCTCCTTCCCGTGGCAGGGGTTCGGAGGAGCCCTCCGAGAATGGGGCGTTAGGCTGACAGCCGATGGCTGGGGCAGGCCGGGCGTCCCAGGCATAGGGGTGGCGGGTGGGAAGGCCCCAGGGCAGAAACAAGCCAGGCATCTTCGGAGGACAGGACCACGGGGCCGACGTGATGGGGATGGAGACCCGTGTGGGATGAAGTTGAGGCCGCGTGGGGCTCGGTGAGCAGTCCTGCCTTCATCCCAGGTGGGAGGGGAGCTGTTGGTCTTAAGCAGAATGTGCCATGACCCGTGTGGGCCAGTCGGCTGCAGAGGGACCGTGGTGGGGACAGGGAATGACGGTCCTTACCGGTTCCTATAGGATGGTGGCAATGACTTGCCTTCTTTCTCACGTTGGCTACTTTTTCTAGGGACACGCATGATTGGGGACATGGGACAGCTGGAGAAAGGAAGTCTCTTTCCCAGTACAGTAAGAGGAGGCCTCACTGATTAAAATGGATATTTTATGAGTGCAAAAACACTTGTAAGAAAATGACCTTCCTCTTGCCTTCCCCTTCTGGATCCTTTTCAGGCAGGATGGTTTCCATAGTAACTGTTCAAGCTCAACTCAAACTGGCTTCCACGAAGAAGAGCCGTTATTGGCTTATGTGATTGAAGAGGTCAGGGAGAGCAGTAGCTTCAGGCAGAGCTGGATCTGGGCACTCAAGGAATGGCCGCTCTCCATCTGTAGGTTCTGCCGTCCTCTGTGCACGCTTCATTCTTGGGCAGAGGCGCTCTCAGGACAGAGACAAAGAGGGCCCCAGGCAACTGCAGGCTTACCAACCTCCGTGGGTGGGACCAGCTTCCCAGTAGTTCCGCGTCCCCTTTCTTTGTCTTGGGTCGCGTGACCATCACCAAACCGACCCAGGCCGCCAGGGAATAGAATATATTCCTTGACCGGGCTGGGTCCCATGTCTGCCTCCGCAACCAAGGTGGTGGGTCAGCCCCACCTGAACCTCAGGGTCTGAGAGCGAGGGATAGGGGGCTGCCCAAGGAGCAGACCAAGGGAGCATTTTCTGTCCCCACAGGTCCTTGTTTCCAGTTCGAAGGAAGGCCCTGGCTCATCATCCACGTGCCTGAGGGCAGTGGGGGGCCTGTCACAGGTCCAGACACAGGTCCCGACCATCCAGACATCAGTGTGTGTGTGCAAACGGGGATCACCGGGTCCTGCCCCAGACCCGCAGCATCAGAACCCGCGGGTGGTGGTGTGATCTGCATGCACACGTGCACACACACTGTCCAGCTCCGCTGTCCACTCCTCCTGCTCTTAGGGCCTCGGGGGCGAGCCTCCCTGCTGCTCCCCTTCCTTCCTTTACATCTGGAAGGAGGTGCATTAGGGCAGCAGCTCCCCGGTTCAGAAACAGTTTGAACACACGCAGGAGACCCACAGCCAGCGGGGCTCCGACGGCAGGTAGCATTCTCCGGGGCTCTGTGGCTCTGAGAACAGCCTTCCTTCCCAGGCGTGTACCGTGTGGCCTTGGCAGCCCCTGTCACCTCACCTCCCTCCCTTGTGGCCACCAGACTCCGGAAGAGCTGTAAGTCGGGCACACGCAGTCCGCGGCCAGTGCCTGGAGGGCTTCTGCAGGAGGCTGAGCAGTCAGTGGCGAGGGCGTCGCGTGCAATGAACGGCTCAGGCCTGGCTGCACGGCTTGTGTAAGCCAGGACCCCCTGCCGCACGTCCCTGCTGCTGGCTGCCTTGAAGTCAGCCCCACCTGACCGCGTGACTGCCAGAGCGCTGAGCGGGGGCCCTCGCCGTGACGACGGACATGGCTTCTGCAACGTGTCCTGCCTCAGACGTGTGCCCGGCGGGCGTCTGTCCTTCCCACCTGACTCTCCCCCGACAGCCCCCTGGGCTCTTCTCCTCACCCTGCCGTGCAGTCCCCTCTGTCCTCCGACCTCCGACCTCGTCTCTGCCCCAGCACCTGGCTCCTTTTGCTCCAAGGACACACCGGGCTCCCCTGCCCATCTCCACCGCACCCCTGTCCTGTCCCCGCCTTCAAGCCCCTGCTCGAATGTCCCCTTCTCGGTGAGCGCCTTGGTGACCTCCCCATGCACAGGAGCGGCTCCTTCCCCACGGTCCTCCCTGACTTTCTCCACTGCTCTGAAGACCGTCAGACACACATGGAATGTGTGCACGTGCTCTGCGTTCTTCCTCTGCCCACCCTGCAGCCCCCCCGCCCCCTGCACCTGCGCCCCCGGACTGTGAGCTCGCACCTGACCCCGGACAGGGTCTTCTCCCAAGCCGTCATGCAGTAGGCACTTGGTAAATATGTGCTGAATTAAGTCACCTCTGGCGGCGGAGTCCTCCAGCTGCACCCCCTCCACCCCTCCCCCCTCCCCGGGGCCAGCCCTGCGGCAGCATCTTTATGAAGAACACGTGGGCTGGCTCTGCTCGCAGCCCCTCCTGTCTGCCTGTGGCTAGCCGTCGGGAGAAAGTCCGAACCCCTGCCCCGAAGGTGCTGCAGCCCCCAGCCCCTGCTCTCCCTCACCCCTGTAGCTCCTTGGCAATCCTGCACGCTCGCTTGCCTTTAGCACCGATTTGGGGGCTCTTTGAAATAAAGCTCCTTGTGGGAGTGAGAGGCCCCACCCCCATCAGGCAGGTGCCCCCCCGGGCATGGAGGATGGGTCCAGGGGCCATCACGGTACCCTGGGAGGGGGTAAAACAGGCGGAACCCTGGGCAGGAGGTGACCAGGAGAAGGCAGGGGACAATTTGCAGAAATCTCTCTGGAACCTCGGAAACAAGTCAGCACACAAGGCGTAACCGTAGGCCAGGAGAGATGCGCGGCCAACTGCTGATGCTGGTATTTTCGGTTAAAAAACACAATTGATGAAGTGTTTATTGCCGTAACCCCTCAGCCAGCCGGGAGAGGACACACAACCAGCTGGGAAGGTGTGTAGCCTGGTGGTCGGACGTGGAAGGCTCCAAGCTCTGACTCAGAGTCCTGGGAGAAGCTTGCCTTTGAGGTCACTGAACTTTGGGATCGGGCTGCTCTGGGCATTGCCCGACCTTTCAGCTGGAGGCCCGGAGGGGGCTCAGGGCTCTGACAGCCAGGGCAGGGCCCTAGGGATGAGAGCCCCATGGCTGGGCAGCCTCCCCTCTGCAGCTCAGGCTCGCCCTGCCCCGGGGCTAGGGAGGCGGGGAGCCAGCCAGCAGAGCCGCTGTCCCTTTTACAGTTGATGCCCAGCAAAGCCCGAGGTGGGACCCACGTCAGTTCGTCCTCAAAGTCAGCTGGCAGCTCCTGTCCGCACATGGCTTGCCCCCACCGATGTGTAAGGAGGCTGAGAAGTCCGGGGGGCGGGGAAGGGAAGTGGCACCTAAGCCCTCCTTCTGCATGAGACTCGCTGACTTCTGGAGCTACATGCAGAACTGGGCAGACCAGACCCACGCCCATATGCGGGGACGGGCCGGGAGGCTCCTGGGAGAAGAATCCCGTCCTGGGAGACGCCACCACGTGCCCTGGCTGGGGGGGCATGTGACGGAGCCTGGCCCCTCTGTCTCCGTGCAGGTGAGACAGGCAGTCCACAGTGAGGCCAGAGGCATGGCGGGAACTCCCTGGGCTGGGCGCCCAGGGGCAGGCTCTCCTCCCCGGGGGGGAAAGGCTCAGTTGGCGAGGGCAGAGGTGGAGCCCAGCAGTGGTGGCCAGGGGCAGTGGCCACATGGACAGTGACAGGCTGATGCCTGAGTGTGTGCGGGTGCCCACAAGGGGTCTCGGGTAGACCTGGAGGGAAGAAGGAGCCCTGCAAGGGTCCAGACTTTCCGCAGGACTAGGTGAGCTTGGAGGTGCCGGCATCCGACGCCTGGGGACTAGGAGTAGGGACACAGGGACAACTGGGTCCCATTTTAGAGGATGCAGTCCCCCGTCTCCCAGAGAATGCTGGTCTCAGCCGGGGAAGAGAAGCCAGAACCCTTCCTCACTGCAGCCTGCAGTGCGCTCGCGCCGGCCTTGAACTTTTCAACTGGAGGGAGAAGCACCTGCTTCAGTAATAGGCTATCCCATCTTCCTTTATGATCCTGGGGTGGTGTGGGTGGAGAGAAAGAACTTCAAGGGGACAGATAATCTTGCCTCCATTGAGGGAATGGCTTAAAAAACTTTCAAAAGGAGTTACAATTATAAAAAAGTATCAGCTTGTTTAGATGTCTCTAGTTTCTTCTCCGTACTCCCACCGGTGTTTTAGGGAACACAGGACAAAGAGCCCGAAGACGCAGTGCTGTCGACTAGCCATTCAGCAGCCCCCTGGCAAACACGCGTACTCACTGTCCCGTGTCGTTGGGTGGCCGCTGGGGGCCAGGCTGCCGAGCTGTGCTCTGCGGGAGCAGCAAAGTGGGCTGACCCCCAAGGAGCCTGCAAATCCACGGGAAGCCGGCTGGGGACAGAGACGGGACCTGCCCCCTACTCTTGGTGTTTCCTCTCCCTCCGCTGTCCCCCGATGTCCCCTTCTCCAGGCCTAGCGTGGCTGTTTCTCAGCGTGGAATCCCCCAGAGGAGTGATAACTGAATACGGGGAGGGGTAAATAAGTCCTGTCCCAGCTTGTGTCTCCTGCCCCTCCTCTTTCCGGAGCTCTGTCAGCCCTATGTAAGCAGCCAGCCAGGCCCTCCTGGAATAAAGCAATGAAGCAAGCTGCTGCTGAGGATTTCCTCGGCCTATCCCTGGGGCCCCTGGGGCCGAAGGGGTCCCTCCACTCCATGCGTACCTTTCCCAGGGGGAAGGCCATATCCAGGCACCACCTCTGCCCGGGGCCCACTGTGTCATAGCTCTGTCCCCTACCTCCATAAACACAGCCCTGTGGGGGTGAGGTTCCTACATCACCCTCCACGTCAAGTTTTTGAGAAAACATCTCGACTAGCAATGCCTCATAACTGAAGACCCAACACCAGCCATTTATCAGTGGGAGATGCTCCCAAAAAACCCCGCTTAGGAAGTCAGGCTGAGGGTGGGCGGCCTCAGGTAGTGAGCCAGGGGGCCGGGCGCAGACGACAGCGACCAGCACCCGTCACAGGGCACAGTGGCTTGGTCACCGCGCTCCACAGCTGTGCACCTCGTTAGGTCCCGTCCAGCAGCCCCCGGGGCAGCGCCCACCCCACCCCCCATCCGAGGGGACCGAGCCCCGAGTATTAAGAGAAGGGCCACGATCACGCATGGCTCTTCCGCAGCCAGCCTGGCCCTGCCACTTGGATCTGTCTGGTGACACCGCCCAAACGGTTAGCGCTTCACCGACATGCCGTCAAACACTTGCAAGGTCGGCACTGAGTTCCTGGTAATAAGTGTTTCTTCTGAGCTAAACTAACAGTGTTCTCAGATGTGCGCACACAGGAGCGTCGCCGGGAGGGCTCGCTCACATACAGATGGCCAGGCCCCCCAACCCCAGAGCTTCCGATTCGGGGAGCCAGGTGCTCCGGGGCAGGCTGAGGCTGCAGTGATCCCCACCAGGGGAGCACCACGCTCATCATCTCGATTTCGGTGCCCGTGTCATAGGGTGATGGGACCAGGGACCATTTGGAGGGCGGCGGTCTTCCCTCTTTGGCGCCTGCACGGTGCCTGCTCAGGGGGTCGGGACAAGCGGCGAAGACATGGATGCCGTTGGCCCCGGGATCCGGGTCAGTGGTGCAGTGAGGGGCTTGGGTTTGGCGGCCCAGCAGGATCCAAAAGGACTTGCGAGCGTCCGTCCGGGGCCGGGGGAGACTTGGTGCACATTCTTCTCCCCCCATGGAACCGCAGCGTCTCCCTCAGTGGAACTCACCATATGTAAGCAGGCGTTTCACTTGGGGGAGGAATTTTTAGCTTCCTTGGGGGTATCAAGGGCACCTGAGGCCTGTGTTTACTATCCAAACGATGACTTGAAGTGATACCTTGATGGACCGGGGCAGGAACGGATGGGCCCCGTTTCCCTCCATCTGTCTCCCTCCTCGCCAAGCAAGCAGGGAGGCAGGAAGGTGACATGTGTCCCCTAAATTCGAGTCGGACAGAAATCCTGCTCTCAGATGCTGGTTTGGATTTCCATCTACTGCTCCTGACCGACACAGGCAACAGTCTTCCGCTCCGTGTGCCTCAGTTTGCCCATCTGTAAAACGAGGAGATCGTTGCTGCTCGGAGCACGGCCCATGGCCCGGTGGCAGCAGCCTCTCCGGAGCGGGTTAGAAAGGCAGAATCCCACCCACCCCAGACCTGCTGGGTCAGAGGTTACGTTTTAACGAGTCCCTTTCTGCCTGGTGGGCATGAGAGCTCTGGGCTCTGCCCTCCTGTCTGCGTGATTCTGGTGGCCACTGGGGTGGACCCACAGGTTCTTGTCCAGAAAACGTTCTGAGATAAACCTGTGCAGGTGGTCTAGCCCCCAGCTCCATGGGGCCTTCCACACATAGGGGCACGGGCTGGCCTTCCAGAGAGCGCAACTGGCGGGTGGGGGGGTCTGGCCACGGGTCAGGCATCTCGCTTGGTCCCACAGTGACCTTGGAATTCAGGGTGTATTGTCTCAGATTTTACCAAGAAAGGGAGCCCCAGGTGTTCAGATGGTTTTCTGCACGTCAGGCGTGTGGCCAGGACTGAGGACTCTGGACCACCCCGTCCTGCCAGGGGCTGGGCCCAGCCTTGCCGGGGTTTGCGTGACATTAGCCTTGCCTCAGGCCAGGTTTGATGGGGGAGACGGCTGTCCCTGTGCTCTCAGCCCCCAAGATGGGCTGCCGGATCTCCCGGCAGGTCCCACGTCACCCCGCTCCCCACCCCCGAGTCAGCCTGCTGCTGTCATGGGGTGTCTGAGCCAGGAGGCAGGTGCTCTCCAGACTCTCCAACGACATTCTGCTCCCCACTGTCTCTGCAGGTGCCAAGCCCCAGACCCCAGGACCGACCACCTGTAGGAAGAACAAAGACGCAGGCCCCTGGCACGGGACGGTGGGACGGGCAGACAGAGGCAGTGCCTCTTGTCCCCGCGAGGCCCGGGAGCACGCGGCCTGGGCCGCCGCAGGACTGCAGGGAGGCCGCCGGTCTGGACCCCTGAGCTGGTTAGGCGAGCGAATCCTGAGGAACGCCAAGCAGCCCATCCGCCCCCTTCCTCCTTGTCGGCTCTGCAGAAGGCGGTCCCCGCAGCCTTCAAGGAGCCGGTCAGCTGAGGGCTACCAGGCCGCAGTCAGCCAGCCTCCGGCCTGCAGCGTCCTGGGGAAACGTCTAGCGCTGTGGGCCAGTGCACGCCCTTCCAGGGCCTCCGGCGGCTGGGAACTGGGTCAGGGCCGTATCTTGCCAGCAGAATCTCAGCTCCCATCTCCAGTAAGCTGGGAGTAGGCAGCGGACCACGCCAGCCTCCCCCGGTGAAGAGCTCCCAAGTGAAATCTGAGAAACTCTGGGAACTCGCTTCAACAGAATGTTCCTCAGGCTTTCTGGACTCGGACACTGGAGCTGCTCCCAGGAGAGAAAGCGCAGAGGCCTGTCCCCGACCCCGGCCATGTGGGCTTCGCCTCTCCTGGCAGGCGGCCACTCTGTGTCCCGGGGCTCGGACACAGATACGGCAGAGGCCTCCTGAATGTGGGGAAAAGAGGCTTAGAGCCTTAGTCCTCCAAGTGGCATTGTGTGTATACGCAGCCAGAAAGGGATTGTGTGTGTGTGTGTGTGTGTGTGTGTGTGTGTGTGTGTGTGTGTGATCTTGGAAATGACCTGTGATGTAATCAAAGCAAGTCAGAGCTGCAGGTCCCTGAATGCCACTCTGATGGCCACTCCGCATGGGAGTCCAAGGCCCGCGAAGAAGTGCTTTCACGGGGGACCCCCGGAGCTGGGGCAGAAGGGGTGCCTGCACCCAGATTGCCTCCCATTCCTGTTCCCTTCACCCCGGGAGCCTGTCACATTCCGTTAGCAAGCGGAACTGCCGGCTTACAGTCCGGAAGTCAGGAGGAGCCTCGTGGTGATGGGAGGCTTCTCTGCAGCAGAGAACAGCAACCTCTGGTTTTCCTAACCTGACTGGGACTTCGGAGTGGGGCTCTGGCTCTCCCCTGAGGCCGTGCCGCTCTCCTGTCCCGGGAGCCCCTCCTTTCTATCACAGAGAGCAGGAAAGCAGACACTCCTGTTCTGGGGCCATGGGAAAGGCGCCGTTCCCAGAGGCCGTGATGCGTGCCCTCAGCGGCCGGCCGAGGGGACTAGAATGGGCCCGTTGTTCTCGCAGGCCAGGCCCAGGCCAGGCACGGAGGACACCGCGGGCACTGAATCTGAGAGTATC
This sequence comes from Ailurus styani, assembly GCA_002007465.1. Taxonomy (NCBI): domain Eukaryota; kingdom Metazoa; phylum Chordata; class Mammalia; order Carnivora; family Ailuridae; genus Ailurus; species Ailurus styani. The sequence continues at coordinate 13,544 of LNAC01001855.1, forward strand.
AGTTTCTCCCTCCCCACCTCCCAGCACACCTGCACGGAAGGACGCAGGCCCAGTGCGGTGGGGAGGGGGGGGCTGCTCAGACCTTCCTGCCTTCCCCAGCTCCCCAGAGCACCCCAAACACTTTACCAGGAGCCCACGAGCCAGGGAAGGTCAGATTTGTCCCTGAGCTATTTCAGGGGAGGAGGCCGTGTTGGGCAAGAGAGATTTGGGGCCTTTTCTCCGTGAAGGAAACTATGTTTGTGTCATCATGCCCGGGATAGGACCGGGGACCCCAGCAGGGAAGCCGGAGCTGGTCACTCCCCCAAGCCCTCTATGTGGCCACAGAGGGACACACATGTTTTCTGGGTGCATTCTGTTCTGAAACAGGAATCTGGCATCTTCCTTTTAAAATTCCTGTCTTGAGGTTTATCTAGACAGAGTCCCATATTCACTGTCTGTGTGAATAAAAGGAAAAAGATAAGCAGCTTTAGTGAACTAGAAGTTTAATGAAATAGAAATTTAGTTCTCTCACACAAAATTAAATCGCGAGCCTAGAACTGTTCTGTTCTCCACAGGGTCAGGGCCTTGGTGTTTCTCTAGATTTGCTTTGCCATCTTCTGCATGGCTCCCACTATGTAGCCAAAGATAGCTGCTGGAGATCCAGCCATCACATCTACATTCCTGCCAGCAATACAGAGGAAGGAGGGAGGAAGGACTTCCTGCTTTCCCTTAAGGACATTTCCTGGAATTCACACACTATCCTGGGGCTGTGTTGGTCAGAACTTCATTCCAAGGCCGTTGTACAACTTACTTAAGAGAGTCCAGAAAGGTGGCCTTTATACTAGGTGGCCATACACCCAGATAAAAGTCAGGGGTTCGTTTCCCAAGGAAGGAGGGAACAATTGGGGGAGAATTATCTATCATCGCCTCGTCTTCCTCTGGATAGGTGATATACAGAGGGTGTGTAACAAACACACAGACATCCTGTCATCAACACTTATTATCAACCAAAGACTCATAAAAATGGAGTAAAGATTAGAATTCAGCCAGTCCACAGCCTTGTTTTCCAGATTAAGAAACTGACGCACAGAGAGGTCAATCAAAATAGCTGAGCTCACACAGCACGTCCGTGGCATCTAATTTCCAGCTCATGTTGTGTGGGAGTGCTTTTGGTCTTCTCTGCTCCTTAAGAAAAAAGCTTTGCCCGGAGAGGCGGGAGCGCAGGCTCCGAGGATGAAATTCCATCCATCGCCGGGTCTCTGAGCTGCAGGCCCTGGGCGGGATGGGGATGGGGCTTGCGTGCCCCGGTCTGCCCGGCCCTGAGTCACGGCCACTGAGGACTCTGCCCCGGCTGGCCGGCGCGTGCCCACTGGCCCTACCCCCGTGTGCTGGTGGCCCTGTCGGTCTGTGTCTTCCTTGTCCGCCTACTCTGGCCTACTGAGGTCCCTGGACTCATTCGGCGTGCTTCAGTTTCAGGGAGCACTTCGCCAGGATGGGAGCTGCCAGCAGACAGGACTTCTCCTTCAAGGCGATGCTGACGCTCAGCTGGCTAACCCTGGCCTGCTTCGCTGGGGCCGCGTCCACAGGTGAGCCGTCACGGCGCCGTGGGACCTTAGTGCCTCAGTGGGAAGGCGAGGGTACTTGGAGCAGGAGAAGGAGCCCCAGGGCAGGGGCAGGGCACCTGGCCTCTGGCTGGTCCCTGCTAACCTCCTGTCCCAAGACAGTCTTGTCCTGGGCCTCCGTCGTAAGCCACAAAATGATGGGGCTGGACTAGACACAGGGCTTCCACGCAGTGTCCCCGGGAGCCAGGCACGGGACCCAGAGAGTGGGGCTGGCCAGGCGGGACCATGGTCACCTGGTGATTCCAGGCTCCTCCAGGGGGACACCCACTTCTCACTTCTGGCCAGTTGCTGTCACGTGTGAAAGTGGGGTCCCATTGCAGGATCTCATGAATTTTTAAGGGAAGCCAGAAATCTAGAGTTTCAGGTAAAATCCCTTCTTGTTAAGTGTTGACAACCAATTCAAATGTTACAAACTGCTTTGGGGGGGTGGGGTCCAGAGAAAAATCACACGTCTGGGAGCCAGCCTGCCACCTCCGCCTGAGCCCATCGTTCCCTCCTCACTTTGTCGTTGTAAAATCTGGGGACCGTTAAGCGTGTTGTCAGCTGTGATGCGCTACGCAAGGTCTGCTTTTCTGAGCTCAGTGTCAACTCTTTACTGGAACGACTTTGAACGAACAGGCAGAAGCTCAGGGCAGGTCTGCGGGGACGAGAGGAAACAGATTTGGGGGAGCAGATGAGAGGTGGGGGACCACGTGTCCGTTTTGAACAAGGGTTGTTAGCTGTGATATGATCACCATCGTGGCTCACGCTGTTTTCATTGCTCGTGCCGGCTGTTTCTGCAGTAAGAATAAAGGGGGTTCATTCTGTTTTGTTGTTCTCGGCCCGTGGAGGGCAGGAAGTAATCTCTCATCGTCACGAGTGGAATTTCTTCACTGTGATTCTCGTGGAGTCTTGTCGGTCCAGAGGGGATGGGGCAGGCAGGCCACGTGTTAGCGCTTGGCGAGGTCGTGGGCAGCATGGCCTGAATTCATTCATTTATTCTTCCATCATATATTCACCTAGTGAATGCCGAGGGGCATCGGCGCTAGCCAGGAGCGTGGTTCAGGGGTCTGTTTTAAGATGAGCCCCTCAGGGCCTTGGGGAGGTCTCACCGGGTACTTTTTGCCACAGCCTGGGTGTCTGTCTTCTGTCTGGGTGGAGATGGCCGGGAAGGAGGCCGCGCCTCTGGTTCTCCCGGTCCCTGCTCCTCTCTGGAAGCTCCATCCGTGCCCCTGAGTGCCCAGGCTTGCACTCACCCTCCACCCCGCTTCCCGCTCCTGCAGCCCGTCCTGGGAAGGTTGGGGGCCCTGGAGATATTCCAGCTGAGGCTCGACCATTTCCAGCCCCTGGCTGGTTCCCATGAATGAAAACCCGCTGAAACTGCCCTTTACCGCGTACAAATATCCTGCTCTAACGAAAGCTCGCAGCTTATGACCGCCGAGCTTCTGCCGTGGGGCCAGCGCTGCTGGTGCTCAGGACATGGTCTCCTGATGATGGGAGAGCCTGTGGGGTCGGGCTGACCGCTTCCGAAGATGTGACGTCCGACTCAGTGTGTGTGTCGGGAGCGTAAAGGGGTGGCTGAGCTGGTCCTGGGAGATGTGGGTGGCGAGACCCCAGGGCTTTGTCCCATGAAGCTGGGATGCCCATGGCTCCCTGCATGGAGCACTCGGCTGGCCAGTGGGCCTCAGGTCCCCTGCAGAGCTGAACGTCCCCTCCTTGGAAACGGACACTCGGGTCCAGAACTAGGTGGAGGGCAGCCTCCTTGGCTGGAAGCCAGCAAGCACTTGACCCACCTGGAGACAAACCCAGGGACAGGCATGACCCTCAGAAGCCTCCCGGGGCCATGGAGGCTCCAGAGCCCCCACCCCGGTGACCCAGGGCTGCCGGATGCTGAAGCGGAGGGCCCAGCGGCAGCCCAGCCCGCGTGCTCCGGAAGGCCACCAATGAGCAAGGACCATATTTCTCAGTGTGCTGTCATGACTTGAGTCCCTTGGGGCTTCCAACAGCTGGAAGAGCTGCTTTCCAAGCAATGTGAAATTCTCTCCTCCATGAAAGAGATCCAGAGCCTGGGTTCCTGCTGACAGGGAAGCAGCTGGCGGGCATAGGGGGTGCCGCGGGGCCAGCGAGGGCTGGGTGGGGGCACAGCTCAGCCAGCCGGCACCGAGGGCCCCCCCTGTGCGCCGCACGGGAGGGAAGGGCTAGTTGCTGCCTTCAGAGAGACGAAGAAGACAAGATACTGTGGGTTTGGGGTCTGTATCTGGGGCCATTGAGGGAAGATAAGGCACCTCCCTTCCAATTCTCTTGAGAGAAGTCAGTACGGGGCAGACACTGTCGTCCCAGAGACGGAACAAAAGTAAAGCGGCGCTTTGACCTGACATGCCAGTAATCGCATAGGGCCCCTCCCGGGGTCATATCTCCACATTGTGGTTGATGTTCTCTGAACCCATGTTGCTCCAGAGACACAAGGCGTTGGCGCCCTTCCTTGGAGCCTGAGCTGGAGGTTGCGTCTGTCCTTCCAGCCTGCTCCTGGGTCTTCGCCCTTGCGGGCAACCTCGGCCCTGCGGAGGGTCTGCCTGCCCCCCCAACCCCCCACCCACGGCCCGGGGCTCTTAAATCGAGTGGTTCCTGTGCTGTATGGTTTTCGAGGGACGGGGGGAGGAAGGCATCCGGGCTCGTTCTCTGCGACAAGCCCTCCTCGCCCACTGCCTCTTCCCACCGCATTCCCTCTGGATGGCTCCTGGCTGCAGGGAGAGCCTCCCGCGTCCGCCGGCCGCTGCTGGAGTCGAGCCCAGTCGGCCAGATGGAGACGAGGCTTCTCCTGGTGCTTCCGCTGGAGCCGGGGAGAAGCGCCTCCCCCACACCCACCACGGGGCCTTCGAGTTCAGCTGAACGTCTGACTCATGGGGCCACTGCAGGCCACGAGACGTCAGGCTCCCTTTGGAGGGTGTAGGGCCCAGACACCGGCTGCGGCCAGGGCCGCACGAGGCATGCGTTTCTCTGCACAGGGACGGTCCTGGCCACATTCCACAGAGCTTTCCAGAAGCCGCCTTGTGGTTGGCTTCTCGGGTGAGAGGACCCGAGGCCGTGGAAAGACAGGTGCGGGAGCCCGTGCCCTGGCCGGGGAGCCTCGGCCCGTCTCTCTCCCCCTCTTCAATCTGACCATAACAGTTGTTTTGCGAAACTTCATGGTCTGTAATCCGCATACTATTAAATACTGACCGCTTCATTTCCAAATTACCTTCTTTTAAAAGAGATGACGGCAGTCTTTTCCGGCAACTCCGTGGACAGGACTTGTGGGGTTCCTGTGGGGCACGCGTCTGGTTACAAGGGTCGCTGCTCTCAGGGGACCCTGCGGCACGGGGTCTCCCCCAGGGAGAGACACAAATCGTGTCCAGTTCCTCCCTGCTTAGATGCCATTGGCTGATAAGGGACCCCCCCCTCATTGGAAGTGATTCTGGTAACATGGTGTATTTTATGATACCCTCCTTCTCAGGTTTCCAGGGGGAACAGACCTAGAAAATGAACCGAGAGTCAGATTCTCACGCAGGAGGGGAGGGGGCTGTGTGCACTCCCGGAGCGCCGCTTTCCAGAGGAAAGAATGCCTTGGATGACAAGCACTCTGAGCAGATCATCCCCTAACTGCCTCCTGGAATGTCTTCAGGAGTCATCTGGTCTACCGCCCCTTTTATAAACAGAGAAACCATCTGGTCTACCGTCCCTCTTATAAGTGGAGAAACTGAGGCCCGAGGAAGGACGTGGCTGGTTCACAGACGTGGGAGGAACAGAGACCCCAGGGCTCCTGGCGCCTACGTCCAAGGTGTCCTTGTTCTCGAGGCCTCATGCTAGTAGAGGGGGGCAGGGCACAGTGCAGGAGGGCCCCCCTGGCACCCTGCAGCTGTCCCTGTGTGCTGGGGTAGGGGTGGAGGCAGTGACGTCTCTCTGTCCTCGGCAGCTGCGTGCCCCGACCAGAGCCCCGAGCTGCAGCCGTGGAACCCTGGCCATGACCCAGACCACTACGTGCACATCGGCCAGGGCAGGGCCCTGCTGCTCACCTCGTCTGCCACGGTGAACTCCATCCACGTCTCCGAGGGAGGTAAGCTGGGCCTCCGTCCACACCACACAGCCCAGCAAGTGGGTGCAGGCTGCCGCAGCTCCAGACAGGCAGAACAAAGGTCACGGGCTCCGGGTTCAGGTTGGAGCACCCTGTGACTTGAGAGGCCACTGCCTCTGGGCCCCTGGGATTGGCTTGTCCCAGGTCCAGTCTCGGTGAGAGAAGCATTTATGGAGGGCTGTTCTCTTTGGAGTTGGGAGCGCTCATAGCATCATGCCTCCAGACTCTTGCTGGTTGACGGCCATGCACACAGCGAAGAGTGCAAGCCAGCAGGCAGCATCCGCACACGGCAGGGCTGGGAGGAGACGGGGGAGCCACCAGGGGGCCCGGCAGGCGTGGGAGAGGATGAGGGGGGCTTAGCGGGTCCGCCCTTGCCTCTGCTGTGACTTCACCGCTAATGCGAACCTTCTCGAACCCCGGCCCGTTCCCCTGTCCTCAGGAAAGCTAGTCATCAAAGACCATGAGGAGCCCATCATTCTGCGTGCCCGGCACATTCTGGTTGACGACGGCGGGGAGCTGCATGCTGGGAGCACCCTCTGTCCGTACCAGGGCAACTTCAGCATCGTTCTGTATGGAAGGTGCGCGGCGGCCTTGGGGGCCAAATGCTACCCTCAGCTCTGACAGGAGGGAGGCTTTCCAGAGGGAGACGGAGGCAGGACGACAAGGCTATTGTGCAAGGGGGCAGTTATGCTTATGGACGGCCCGGGCAACCACGAGCAGGACAGACGTCAGTGATCGGGGCGAGCCGGAGAGGTTGACCAGGGCTTTGTTTCTTGTGGGCTGGGTCCACACGTGCATTACACGAGTCCCCGCCAGACTGTCCTTCGATCCTGTCTTGCTTGGCTCAGGGAGCCTCTGGGAGAGTTGATTCAGTCAGTTGCAATGGGCAAGATAAAGAAAACCTTCATGCAGGGTTGGCTTCTGGCTGTGCTCTCTCTTCCAACAGTTGAGGTTCTCAGGAGCAGTAGCCAAGAGCATTCGAGCATCTGTGGTACGTGGCCCAGTGGGGCCAGAATAGAAAACTCTTATCACCGAGAATGTAAACTAGTGATGAGTGTTTTTGCTTGGCCTTGTGGTCTCATTTTGGCCTGGCTTAGGACCAGCTGGTGGGCGATGGTCTCTCCGTGGACCTCGGGCAGCCACCGCGTGTGTCTGGTTCTATGGCGGCCATGGTGGGAGCAGCGTGGTCCCCCCTGGGCTCAGTGCCCAGGGGAGAGATGGATCGGCTCACTCTGGGGAGCTGTTTTCTCTCATAGGGCCGATGAAGGCATTCCGCCGGACCCTTACTTTGGCCTGAAGTACATCGGGGTTGGCCCAGGAGGAACGCTTGAGTTACATGGACAGAAAAAGCTCTCTTGGACATTTCTGAACAAGACCCTTCGCCCGGGCGGCATGGAGGAAGGAGGTTACTTTTTTGAAAGGAGCTGGGGTCACCGTGGAGTCATTGTTCATGTCATCGACCCCAAATCGGCGACGGTCATCCATTCGGACCGGTAAGGTCTGCCCTCGCTTAAACACATAGCCCTTCATTCCACAGACCCTGCTGGAGCCTGTGCCCTGGCCAGATGTGGCTCAGGGTGCTGGGACGCAACAGTGAGCCATCAGATGGAAATCGCCCGCCGGATGAGACGGTCTCTCCCTCCCCTGGCATTTGCCTACTGAAGCTGAATTAACAGGAACGACAGGGTGGGCACACATGTACACACAGCATCGTCGGAGCTAATCGTCGTGCTAATTAGGGGGCAACAACATAAGGAAACGGTGGAGTGTCACTAGGGAAGCCTGTTTTGCATCAACGGGTCAGGGAAGGCTGGTGTAAAGAAGCAGCATTTGAGCTGAGATCTGTAGGCGAAGATGAGTCAGGGAGAGAGTGTTCAAGATGGCAAGCTGCAAGTGCAAAGGGCCAGCAGAGGGTAGGGGTGAACAATGGCAACATGGTCCGGTGACGTCCGGGTTTTTGTCAGGGGCTGGTGCAGGATCACTGGACTGTGTGCAAAACATCGTGGGAACCACTTTACTGGCCATCTGTAATTTATCTTCATAACCCCCTGGGAGTAGGTTCTGTGATTATCCCTGTCATACAGAGGAGAACATTGGGGTTCAGGGGAATCCATTTGCTCTGAGTCACAAGGTCAGAAAGTGTCAGAGCTGGGGTTCACACCCAGATCTACCCAGACAGATCTTTAACCCGTATTCCTTCTGGGCACCTGCCTTGGCCTGGGGCTGAGCGATGCTGGCCCACAGGTAACGTGGGAAGCCAGGATGAGCCTGATAGACACAGAAGACATCCGCGAGCCCTCCCTTTGCAGGCAGCGTGCCGGCCCCTCGGTGTTGCCGCTGGAATCAGCATGACTTGGTCCGTCGCGGCGCACTGGCCTCTGGCTGTGTGCCCTGTTGAGCTGTGGGAGGAGAAGTCATCCCAACAGCTAGGGTGCAGGTTCCAAAGAGGGGACAACTGCTCCCCCCAAATCTCCTTTGGTGAAAGCATGGGTCCGGGGCCTCGAGAACCTGATAGGGAAATGGGTGTGAGTAGAGATCTTAATAAATCCTGCACGCACGCATGCGGGTGCAGGCTTCGGTCACTGAGGTTACCTGGAGGACTGAGAATGTAGGCCAGCCCTTCAAAGGTAGGAAGCATGTGATCAGGCAGAGAAGGATGTGTTATGATGTGTGGTGTGGTCATAGCATGGAGATGGAGACGGGCTGGACTTAAAGCAGGTGGCTCCCGGGGGGGGGCAGGATGGGGGAGGATGAGGGGCCTTGGCCAGGACACACCAGCTTGCACCAACACTTGCAAACCGGTCTGAGGACTCAGGCGCACCTGTCCCCCTCCCTCGGTACCACCACTGTTTCTCTTTCCCCAGATCTTAGCCATTCACGCTGGTTTACTCTTCTAGATCTGTTTTAGAATGATTTTGCTTAAGCCCCGAGACAAATTCTTTCCGAATTTCTGTTATAATTGTACCAAATCTTTAGAGTCACATGGCGCAAAGTTGGGGATCATTACAAAATCGCGTCTTTTCTTTGTAAATGCTCATCCCAGGTGGTGTAGATTGCTGTTTGAAATCAGGTATCGCGGGTGTTTTCTGTGTGTGAGAGTGGGTTACTTCTGTCAAGTTTGGGAAGATGGGTTTTTGCCGTCCTGAGAGCTTCTTTCTTTCAAAATCCCAGCCTTGGGGTCTTTGGAGGGCACATTCGTCGTTGCAACACACGCGTGTGCTTAGACCTCCCTTTTTGGGAGCTGCTGTCAGGGTAATGAAAACCCATCCTCTCTGCCCTTTTCAGGTTTGACACCTATAGATCCAAGAAAGAGAGCGAACGTCTGGTGCAGTATCTGAATGCGGTGCCCACGGGCAGGATCCTTTCGGTGGCGGTGAATGATGAGGGATCTCGGAACCTGGACGACACAGCGAGAAAGGCCATGACCAAATTGGGCAGCAAACATTTCCTACACCTTGGATTCAGGTACCTCCATCACTCCTGCCCCCGCCAGGCTCCGGGACCCCGAACCCCTCTCCCAGGCCGCACGGGTTACCTTAACGTCTGTTCCTTGCCTGTAGTGCGCCCCCGCTCAGTGCCGGCTGGGGGACTGGCGGGCAGATGCCTGCCTGCACCGGGCACATCTGGGGGCCCGGATTTTCTTACAAAGCATATTCCATTCTGAAAACATGAAAGATCTCTGTCTGCAAGAACTCATTCATTCATTCAGCCACTCCCAAATACCGGCTGGCCATCTGCTGCGTGGAAGCCGTGTCTCAGATGCGCCACTAGCTTCGTCTGCCCATTCTTGGGCAAAGGGGGGAGGAGCAGACATTTATTCAGAGATCCTGTAAGGTGTCTTCCCAGCCCAGCCCCCGGGGAGAAGGGCCTTTGATGTGCTGCTGTGTTTGGTTTGTCTCGTATTAGAGCTTCGTGCCTGACTCTGGCGTGCACACGCGGGCACCAACAGGAATCTGTTTGCCCCACAGTGGCCACACCTTCGGGTCCTGTTGAATCAGATCTCAGCTCAGTGGAAGGTTGAAGTCCTCCGGCCTGGGGCTGTTTGAAGATAGCGGGGCGCCTCCCTTCCGTTCCATAGAACCCAGGCGGGGTGGGGGGCCTCCCCTGGCCTCCAAGCAAAGCCGGCGTCCTGGCTGCGCAGAGCTCCCCTGGGAAGGGAGAGGGCGGGCGGGGGATGCTCCGGGTTCCAGAGTGTGTTCTCTGACAGCCCAAGGGCTGCTCCTCCTGGAGGGGTCTGGACAGAGAGCTCAGGCAGTCAGCGACGACACCTTGAAGGACACCTTAATATCTCAAGACTCCTTTGTTAGCAAAAGCTGAGGAGGCTTCTATGTCCTTGTTTTATAAACCAAAAGACGAGTTTATGGATTTACAATGATGCGAGAACCACCAGGGGACTGGCTACTTAGGGCCTCAGAAGAAGAAGGTAGTGGCTAAGGGCCCACGACCTGGCCTCCGATGCGGCCCGAATTTGCACCTCCTGGTAGGTGTGCCTTCAGGGAGGGGACTTATTCTCTCTGCACGGCTCCTGCCTCGGTAAAGTAGACTACATCCGGAGTAGGGGGAGGGGGTTCCATGCAATAATAAGTAGCAAAACATTTGCCATCCTCTCTGGCACAGAATCAGGATTCAATAAACATTAGCAACTGTTTTCCCCTGAGAAGCAAGGGCCCCTGGGAGGACAGTTGCTCACCCCGTGTTTTCACGGCCATTCCCCCCGAGGGCCAGACGTGGGCGGCCGCTTAGTCCTCCTTTGTATAGACACGCCCCGAGGAACAAACTCAAAGCATCTAAATTCAGTAGAACTGAGGGACAAACTCAAAGCATCTAAAATCAGTAGAACTGAGGTCTGCGGCAGTCTATGGTTCGTTCACTCAGAAAGTGGTTCCTGAGCAGGTGTTGGCACGAGGCTCTGGGCCAGACGAGACGAGCTGAGCCCTCGTGGGCAGACAGGAACGAAAGGGAAGTGATGAGGAGGCGTGAGCAAGAGGGTGGATAAGGACTCAAGGCACAGAGGTGCAGGTGAGGACGAGGGCAAGCAGGTTCCCCGGGAGATACTGCAAATGCCGAGGTTCAGGCTGAGCATGTGGCTCTCCTGAAGGCGGGGGAGGGATACCAGCAGCAGAAGCGGGTGCTAGGGTGAGAGGGGGCAGAGATGAGGCTGAGGAGGTGGACACAGGAAGACCTTTTGCTCTGCACCTGGGAGCTTGGCTTTTATCCAAAGGGCACTGGGGAGCCATTGATGGATCTTGAGTAAGAGAGTCACCTGATCAAATCCCCAACTTCAGTAAAGACTTGCTTTCCAAAATGAAAGATCAAAACAAAAATAACAAAAGCTCTAGAGTACTGTAATCAATTGCCATCTCATGGTGAGAGGGGGAGAGGGATAGAGGGGGAAGGAAGACAGGCATCAGGGGGAAGACAGAAACGGGGAGGAAAACCTTCCTGCCTTAGAGCACGCTTTAGTAGAGGGCGTCTTCCACCGGCTTTTCCTCCTCCATTCCCCACTGTGAGCAAGAGGCCTCTCCTAGCTTCCAAGGCCAGGGCATCAGGGAAGGAGCCCTTCTCTCTTGAAACCTGTGTCCTTGTTTCCCCAAAGCCATTGGAACCCTTGCTTTGGGACCTCGTTGAACCTGGTGGGTGGTTTGTAGGGCTGTGGGCTTGTTTGTTTGTGATCCGTGCCCCGGCTCCTGACAGAGTGGGGTTGAAGAGGCTCACGGTGAGTAAACAGCGGGCGAGCCAGGTGGGTAGGAAGCCCAGCGCTTGCAAAGGAAGGCTCTTGTTCTCTGGGAGAAGGGAAGCCCGGGCAGCAAGCGGATCTCCCCGGAACGGCGGGGAGGGCTGTGTGCTTGTGGGGCTCTGTCTCAGCTCTGCCTCCGGGACAGGCTCAGACAGGTCAAGAATTTTACTTTTTGTTGTTACTTTTACCAGACACCCTTGGAGTTTCCTAACTGTGAAGGGAAATCCCTCTTCTTCGGTTGAAGACCATATCGAGTATCACGGTAATAAACAGTCGGCGAGAGGCAGAATCCCCTCCCGCGTCTTTCTGATGAGGAGGCCCGGGTCTTTCTGAACCCACCTCTTCCCCCTGAACCTGGTGGAACCACCTCCCCACAGCCACGTTCATTGGCCATGGTACACCAAAGTGGCAGAAGGTCATCGCTAAGACAAAATTTACACTTACAGAGAGATTGCCACTGACTTAATTCAAAACAAGGGACCTAAGACAAGCGGGAACCGGGACAGATCCTGCAGGGGGGAATATTTTGACCTCAAAAGATACTGGATGGGCCTTTACCACCTATCAGAAAGCCCTGCCAGTTCTAATCCTAGACAGGAATTCACAGGAGAAGTTGGGGCTTCAAAATACAGATTTGTCAGCACACTGACATTACATTTTTAAAACAGAAGCAAAAGACAGAGATTGGCCTGAATTTTTTTTTTTTTAAGAACGAGTTCAAGATCCATGTGTGTAGCGGGTTTGCTCTTAGAATTACATTTTTCGGAATGCGGGGGTATGTGTGCGGTCGCCGACGCCCCTACTCTCTCCAGCAGGACACCGTGGTTCCGCGGCTGCCCGAGTGTTCAAAGTGTTCCAGACGGAGCACGGCGAGCATTTCAACGTCTCTTCCTCCAGCGAGTGGGTTCAAGGTGAGCAATTCGGGACAAGCAGGGAAACCCTAACAGTGGGAGCGAAGGACAGGGTGTTCTGTCTTTGCAAAACAAGGATTTTTCTCTTGCGCCAATAAGACTCCTGGTTATTGCCGAGTCAACTAAATTAGCAAGGGAAAGCTGTCCCGAGTGGCCAAGAGTCCAGAGGATGCTGCTCCGCCTCTCAGAATCCTCTTTGTGCCAAGCAGTGGTTCTGAACAGCACACAGGCAGGAGCAGGACTGGCCTTCAGGTAGCCACGCCTGGGCGGCTGGGGTGCAGAGAGAGCGCCCTCCCTGCCGGCCTCGAGAAAGGGGCTGACCATAGCTTTCATCGTCATCCTTCCGGCAGTAATGAAGAATATAGATTCTATTGCTTTTGGAAAGTGAGAAAGTTAAGAGGTGCTTTTAATGAAAAGGTGGGAGACGCGGCCGACTGCTTTGGTGTTCAGCCGGACGCACAGTATTCGACTCCTGCTGGGCTGGGGGTGTTGGGGGCCGCGCTGCGGGGCACCCGCCCTCCCGGGCCCTTCCTGCCTCACCCCGCTCTTTGCTTTCTGTCTAGATGTGGAGTGGACGGAGTGGTTCGACCACGGCCAAGCGTCACACACTAAAGGCGGGGAGAAAATTTCAGACCTCCGGGTTGCTCACCCAGGAAAAATCTGCAATCGCCCTGTTGATATCCAGGTACCAAACTCAACAATCAAGAGTTTCAAAGACTTTATTTTGAAATGGAGTCTGACAAGCTTTCTTGCCAGGGGGCGGTGCAGTTCTCATGGTGCTCTCAGGACACGGTGAGCCAGGAAATCCCATTCCCACTGTAAAAACTCTTCTTGGCTGCAGGCCTCCCGGCCAGTGAGCTCCCCAGCGAGGGCCCATCGTTCTGCGCCGGGTTCCACTCCCCACTCCTCCTCAAGCTGCTTCCACAGCCGTGGCGGACGGTGCCCCGGCCTGGGGACGGGTTGTCTCCTTCAGCCTCCCTTCTCTTGATTTCCTTGGGAACCTCGCGTGCACAGGACCCAGATGGGATTTGGGGTGCCGGCTGAGCTCAGCCCACGTCCCCGCAGCCTGGTTCTCTGCTGAGCTGGAGTGAGCAGCCCTCCTAACTCACCGGCTTCACAGGCAGACGGTTCCCATGTGGCTTAGGCCCCCTCCTCACATGGCTGTGGTGGCCTTGAGAAGGATCCACCCCGAGTGGGCCCACGTTGAAGGCTGTAGGCTCTCTTTGGGTCCAACAGAATCAAAAAGGGCTGACGCCCCTAAAGGGCATCCTCCCCAGGTTCAATTCTAACTTTCTCTTGCAATCCGGAAGAGTCCAGCCTGAATTCTGCTCTAGCCCTCATCTTATTCCTCTAGTTCCCTGGGCTACAGCAAGGCTAGTCTTCCTTCCCCAGGTATTTCCGGAAATCCTCCAGGAAGGCTTTACGCGGTCTACGGATGCCTCTCGGTGTTGACTCTGCCAGCTGCCGGGCTCCGGACTGCTGTCTTTAGGAGATCCCATCTCTATGGCCACTTCCCTTAGGGGTTTCCCATTCTCCCGGCCCCTCTGTTCCCGGCATGGACACGGGCTCCTGCCTAGGTCAAAGCACAACTAATCCCAGGTAAAGGATTAAATAAAACTTCACTGAAGGCTTGGAGGCAACAGAGCCGTGACAAGCGTACATAGAAATTAAATACAAAATAGTGTAGGGCATGATGGCTCTTCAGCTCCATGATCCAAGACCCTCCAAGGGACCTGACCCCATACGCTAGAACCCCCAGGGGCCCTCCGCATTCCAGCGCCCAGCTGGCTTCCAACGAAACGAGAAGCCTTGACAATGAACTCCCTGAGTTCCAGTTCTTAACTCTTGGCGGAGCATGATGGCCCCTTATTGATTCAAAAGTCTTGATTCCAGAATGGGATCGTGGCTTTTTCTTGGCTAAACAAAGGCCCACAGAAGCAGTCAAGAGCTAGGGCACAATGGTCAAGGTGGCCCTTTCTCACAGCTTCTGTCCCTGCACCCCCACGGGCCTGAGATGAGCACAACCTTAAACCTTGCCACCTCATCCCCGTCCTGGTGCAGACCTCAGTCAGCTGACTCAGGGTCCCGATTTCCTCTTAGGCAACAGTGGGGATCGGGAATTGGCTCTGTTTCTCTGTGGGATTCTTTTGAGGATGTCCTGCAATAATATATGAAGGGCCCATAATTCTAAAAAACATTTTATAATTATTATCATAATCATACTGTTATTTTGTAATTATCAAAAATAATAATAGAATCGTGTCTACTTACGGTGGATACCACTTTGCCTGAACAGTGATAGAATCCCTTTTTCGCTCCTCTTATCCCAAACTGAGGTCATTCCTCGGGTTTAGAAAAAGGAGGGAGAGAGGAAAAAGCAGAGTTGAATGGATACCCCCCCTCCCCAGAAAGTCCTGTGGGACCCTGTGCCTTGGAAAACGTCCAGTTCTATTCACTGGTGTTTTCAGGCTCAGTTCTCCAGGTTGTGGGGTCCTCTGCAGAAGAACGCTCTGGCTGCCACTGAAAACAATGGGAGCTCAGAGGAGTCAAGCTTGACATTCCAGTGACCTTGACCTTGAGCTCACTTCTAAAAACCTCTGAGCCTTCGCTTTTTCCCAAGGGCGGGTCTGCAACTCCTGCTTCTCCCAAGGCGCTGGAAGCCAGCAGAGATAATGGGGGTGAGCGTGACTCTTGCAGGAAAGGCCTGGATTTTCATGATGCCTGAGCTCACTGCCACAGAGCTATTCTTTGAAGCCAAAGACAACAGATACCTACTGTGTTCAAACTAATGTTTCCTGAAAAGCTCCCCCCCTCCGCCCTCTTTTTTAATAGGTTGACTATACCCTGCCTCCCTATTTCCCCGGCCCGGGTCCCTTTGGTCTCTGTGCCAAAGAGGACAACAGCTGCAGCTTGGATCTAAATTGCTTGTCTCTGATGACAGCCACGGGCTTGCTGCAGACACACCCGGGCTCTGGGATGAGCCCCAGCTGGCAGGGATCGCGACCTCCTTGGAGCCCGCTCCCTAAATTCTCTACCTGGCCTTGGGGCTGCTCACCCATCAGCCCCCATCGTGGAGACCCACTCCGTGCCAGGCCCCGGGCTGAAAGCTAGGATCAGGGAGGCAGGCGGAAACCAGACCCTTGCCCTCCCCAGAGCCCAGGATCCCGGGGGAGGAGACAGACGTTGAACAGAGAACATTAGGCTGCATGCCTGACGGCCCCAGCGGGTGGTGCTGAGAAGTACCAGCTCTGTGGTTGGCTGAGTCTGGATTCGAATCTTGGCTCTGCCTCTGACTGGCTTGGTTGACCCGGGGCAAGTGACTCACCCGCAGAGGGTTGGTTTCCTTATCTGTAAAGCCAGTGACCTCGCTGTTGCCGTGAAGATGGAATGAGATCAGATCCCAAGTACTAGCCCTATAACTGCAAGGACAAGGATGGTTCTCAAACTGGACTGCCCTCTGGAACCACTTGGGCTGCTTCTAAAAGTTCTGATGCCGAGGCCACACCCAGACACACCAGATATGGGCCCCAGAGGATGAGGCCTGGGCATGAGTATTTTTAAGGGCTCTCCACACCAATCAATTGATCAGAGAGGGTCCCCAATAAATGACAGGGAGGGTGGTAGGATTCGCAACAAATTGGTAGTTCGGGTACAGACCACCCTAGGACCCCGGTGAGGCATTTCTTCACCCCGTGCCTTCACACCGTCTTCCTTAGAACAAAACCGTTTTCTTAGAATGAAAGTGAGGCTCGGTCGTTTCATGATCATTGGGCCCGAGGAAATAATTTCTGCAGCAGGGACAGTTTTAGACTTGTGAACGGATGTTTATACCATTAATCATCGCCTGCCTCCTTTACGCACATGAAAATGATTTTGCTCTGTAATTCCCGTGCCGTTTCCAGGCCACGACGGTGGATGGCGTTAACCTCACCACCGAGGTCGTCTACAAAAAAGGCCAGGATTATAGGTTTGTGTGCTATGACCGGGGCCAAGCCTGCCAGACCTACCGTGTGCGGTTCCTCTGCGGGAAGCCTGGTAAGCAGTGGCTTGTCGGGGACGCAAATGCAGCCATACGTAGCTCATCCCTTGAGCTGGCAGATTCGCACTGTGAGTTTGGCTACGGCTGGGTCAGCTGCCCTGGGACATCTCAGTGACACGGTGCTTCTGCCAAGCTCGCCGTGGACAGCCCTTCCATGACCCAGGAGCCACGGGACGGTCCTCAGAGTTGGCAGGAGCCGGCCGAGGCCCAGCCCGTCCATATGCCTTTCAGGAAGGGGAAGGGCCCATCCCAAGAAGATGAGGGTGCATCCCCAGGGCTGACCTTCTTGCACCCCTCCCCGCAGAGACATGAGCTTGCAGCCTCTGGGTGCTAGTATTTTAAACCCGGTTCTCGAGGTGCTCGTTAGAAGGGATGGGAAATGGCCGGGTTGTTCATGGAGGCACTTGGCCTTCCCCAGAAGGTGGTCATTAGGGATAAGCCCTCTCGGGGGGAAGGCTTACGGCTACTGTAAATAATAGTTGAGACGAACTATATTTGTTTTACATCTTGAGCAAAGTGGGTGTGGTGGGGCAGCCACATTTAACTCTAACTAAGGAGTTGGGTGGAAAATTCCCCTGCCCAGAGCTAATGAATGGCTCTTTTCTGGTACGGTTTTGTTGACTTCAAAAACCTGCACCACGACTGGGATGGGCCGAGTCTGGTGATTTGGGTTTGGATAGGCAAACCTGGCATTTACTTAGGGAGGGGAAGGGAAGAGGCAGGCGGTCAAGAGTTGGCCATGAACACAGGGTTCTGTCTTAGTCCCTCCTGTCTGGGGTTACAGTGAGGCCCAAACTCACCGTCACCATCGACACCAACGTGAACAGCACCATCCTGACCCTGGAGGACGATGTTCAGTCCTGGAAGCCCGGAGACACGCTGGTCGTTGCCAGTACCGATTACTCCATGTACCAGGCAGAAGAGTTCCAGGTGCTTCCTTGCAAAGCCTGTGCCTCCAACCAGGTCAGAGTGGCAGGTGAGATTTCCACAAAGCCCACCCTAGGCCTCATGAGTCTGTTGTCTGAAATCACAACAAATCTGTATCAGTCAGCTATCGTCACAATAATGCTGCATAACAAAACAGACCTCAAACTCTCACGGCAAGCTTACTTCTCACTCATGCACCTGCTGCTGGTCTAGGGTCCAGCTTCTCTAGACTGAGCTTGGCTCCAGGATGACAGCTGGGTTCCGGTCAGCTCCATGGGACTCTTGTTCTTCCCATGGGGGAGGTGGAAACCTCCCAGAGAACAGAAACACAGAGGGCTCAGGGCCTGGGCTAAGAACTAGCATGCTCTCACACCCACATTCCACCAGACAAAGCAAAGAATGTGGTTAAGCTCAACATGCATGTGGTCAGCCTATTTATCCCATCAAGGTTGAGAGAAGGGAGCGAATATTTGTCTGGCAATAATGCGACCTACCGGCAAATTTTAAATCTCTTCTTTCTGTGGCTTTGGCGTCTTCCTCTTTCTTCTCCTAAATGTTGACTTTGTGGTACTGCAATTTATGTTATGTGAGGTTCCTGGAATTTCAAATTGTTAGGATTAAAATTATAGTACAGGTCCATGTTTTATTAGTGGAGAGAGTTATAAGCAATGGAATCTTTGGTTATAAGCAATGGGATCCAACTTGACTATTGTAAGCAAAAGAGGATTTGTCGAGAGGCCACTGAGCTTCAAGAAGTGATGTACCCAACTGCACAAGGACGGAGGGCAGGGCTGCTTCGGGGGTCGGGGTAGCGGGAGCAAGTGGGCCGTGTCTTCAGGGCATCGCTGTCCCAAAGCACCATGCGAGGTCCCTGGGACATCTTGCTTACGCCACTTGCCAGGGAGAGCACATCCAATTGGGCTGGGGGCTCACATGGTCCCCCTCTGGCAGCGCCCCTACTGAATGGAGAAAGGGGCCCCTCCCCCAAGGTTAAATTGGGGAAGAAAAGGCCAGAAGAAAGGAGACTCCATCCCGGGCATCATAACCACCAGCTGTGCTACAGGACCATGGTCCCTGGAGAAGGTCCCGGATTGAGGGAAAGAGGAGGAAGATGGATGGAGAGGTATTCAAATTATCTATTGCTTTGGAAATAAGACTGCAGAAAGTCAATCTTTTTGGCAGGTGGGGATATGCTTGGGAAGGAATCTGGGGGGACAAATGCTTAAAGACCTAAGTAATGGCGGTAGAGCCCAATCCCCTTGTCCCACACTTGGGAGCCGCGGGCCCTGGAGGCCGCCCCCCAAAGCCTGCAGCTGTGGTCCCGGGGGGCAGAGCCTGTGAAGGGAAGGCCGTGGGTGTCCAGAGGGCAGATGGGCGTTTGCTGCATGTGGCTGGACAACGCAGCCGAGCTTGACACGTTAACGGCATCTGCCTTTTTAAATAATCATTTGTTCAAACCCCTACCTTCTTTGAAAAAGGTTTGGGGGTATTTTATAATAAACACAAATCCAATTAAATCTTCATCTAGGAGAGAAAAAAAGGGAAAGATACACATTGATGTAATACATTCTGGTGCGAGGGGAAGAATTCAACAATGGGGAGGGGGGTTGAAGTTAGCAAAAGCTACTGAACTAGACCATTAATTTGTAGCTGAGCTTCTTGGCAGCGAGGGTAGAGAAAGAAATGTCACAGATTCCTTACCATTGCCTGATGAAAAGGAGGAGAGCAGAGGCCCAGAGGCCCCGCTTCCCCGAGGCCCTGGCCTACAGAGGGACAGGCTCAGGGTCCATGTGCACAGCAGCACCAACAGCCCTCTGCGAGCTGAGATTTCATACCGAGATACTCAGTATGTAGCCATGCAGTTGGACTCCTCATATTAGATCGGGGCATGCTGTTGGTCTCATTTCCTAAAGGCGTTTTGGGGAAAGCACCTTCCTTTTTTCTCTCCTTCTTTCCCTCCCCTTCCTCCTTCCCTCCCTTCTTTTCTCTTTCCCTCCCTTCCAGTTCTTTCTCTCTTTGGTAGAGCACAGGATCGGTATTGCAGGGATGTGGTTACCAGCCGTGTGACCTTAGACAAATACTTAACTTCCCTGGACCTCAGTTTCCTCATCTGTAAAATGGACACAACAATCACAGATCATAACCTCTTCCCGGGGTTGTGAGGATGGGCGGGTTGACTCCTTCAGGGTGAGGACCTTTGAACAGTGTGTGGTATGCAGTAAGTGCTCTGTAAGCCTTAGCAGCTATTACTGGGAGGATTCGTGCAATCATGTAGCACCTAAGCTTGAGGGCAGACAGGGATGGTGCCGGGTGTGTCTGTTCTGTAGGTAAAGACCCTTGTAGAAGGAGAAAAGCAAATGGTGCGTGTCATTCTCTGCAGCCCCTGGCTGAGGTCTGTCACAGGCTCTGTCCTGAGTGTCCTGATGCCTCCGGGCGTGGAGGCGGGAGGCTTTGCGAGCACAGGTGTTTCCACATGTCCCTCCGCCCTCAGGCTGGGCACTCCCCACCCCCTGCAGGAGGACACACAGAAGGTGGGAGGGAGAGCATCATCATCTGTTCAACACAGAAGGCGCTTATGCAACAGGTGATGGACCAGATAAATGTGTCCTCTGCCCTCAGGGGGCTCACCAGGAAGTAGGTGCCCTGGATGGTCGGACGGGGACGGCACAGGTCAGGGCGCCATGCTGGGGACCACATGCAGCATCCCAGCCGTGGAAGAGGAGCAGAGGGGCCACGTGGGGCTGGGGGCAGGGGACACGGCTTCCCTCCGAGTGAGTCCCTGTTGCATTTTCCCTGGTGGGGAAAGTCGCCCCGTGCCCCTGATTACAGGAGGTCACCGAGGGAAGCTCGTGCCCCATGATGGTCAGAGCCACGGCCTCCTCTGAGTGACTCCTGTGTCCCCCGGGGGCTGGACCGCGTGCACAGCCCTCCTGGGACGTCAGCGACTTCCTGGTCTCTCAGCAGGAGTGGCATTGAGACGGTGTGGGCTGATGCCTGTGCTGGGGTTCTGGGGCGGCCCCCGTGGCCTCTAGGGGGTGGAAAGCTTGCCCGCGTGGAGGGGAATGCAAGAGAGGCGCCCTGCTTGGCGGCCGACCCACAGGCCCGGCTGCCCCTGAGCCTTCTGAAGGCTGGACGGACTGGGGGGATGGGGCTGCTCTGGGCCCTGGTGCAGGTGGAGGAAAGAAGTGGAGAAGGCTCCCCCCTCGGGCCCCTTCACACTCCCTTGGAGCAGCACAGACTGTGTCTGTGTCTCCGGCAGCCCCGCACCCCTCCCTGGCCCCCACCCCCCGACGTTAGGCTCAGAGTGGACCGTCCACTTTGCGCAGAGGCTTTGAGGCATGCCTGAAAACAGCGCCCCCTGGTGGACAGCGTCAGAAAGGCCCCAGGTCGGGGCGGGGGGCGGTTCTGTGTCTGTCTTGGGGAGGCTCACGTGTCTCCTTTTCAGCCCCAAGCCTGGCTCCCCACGACCCACTGACATGAGGCAAGGGCTCCCCCTGCCCCACCTCTTCCGAAGCTGTGCCCCCCAGCAGCGACGTCTTAGGGTCCCCTCCCAAGGCTGATTGCAGAACAGGACATGCCTTCCCAGATCCTCCCTCCTCACTGCCCCCCAATTCCAGGAAACGGGCCTACGAGCCTAGGAAGGGTTTTCTGACAGGAAACAGATGGGAACCACCAAGTCACGAAAGCGTGTGAATCATCTCAGAGAATATTCCAGAATGCTGTTTTCTGCAGGGTGAATCCCCACACCTCCTGACCCGCCCTCGGAAACCTCCCCAGACCCTCTGCGTTTGCACACTCATGCTGCCCCTCTCCCGCCCCCCCAGCACACACTCCTCAATAGTACCACAGTTAATCTGCTCCCTAGTATGGCTGTTCTGTTTCCTGTGACCGCCAAGAGCTTTACAAGACCGTCTCCTGGCTCCTGGTGGTCCCCTTACAAGGTGGTGGCCGCTGTTTCCGCGGGACATGGAGGAGGACACTCAGGTGCAGGGAATTTCAAATTTAATTAAAATTTAAGTTTGGTAGTCTACGCCTCAGTCCTCCAGCCCTCTTCTGAGTGTCCGGTGGCTGCAGGTGGCCGGTGGCCTGGACGACACGCCATAGAGCATCTCTGGCACCGCAGGGGTCCTTGGAGGTCGAGCTGGTGTAGACCAGGCAGGTCTGTGTGGTTGACAGAGCTAGGATTCAAACTCCGAGCTCTCCGGCTCCCAGGCTGCCTGTCCCATGCCGCCCGGTCCCCAAGGTCTCCACTCACAGACGACTGGCCCATGCCGGGAGACTGGGAGCTGTGTGGCTGAGGCGGCCTCTCTGGGACCCTCTAGGGCAAGCCTCCCCCGCCCCCCCCGCCCCGTGCCGGTGGCCCTCCTGGATTATTTGGGACAATCTGGCTGGGCCCCACCTGCTCTTCCCGGGTTGGCCTCATGCACCCGAGCTGCGAGAAGCAAGGGAAGGAGAGAGAGTCTGCAGACAGGATGGGGGTGCCGGGAGAGCAGGGCGCTCAGTTCCCCCCAGGAAGCCGTCTGGGGGAGGGCAGCAGGACCGATCCCCCAGTTGCAGGGTTTTGTAAAGATCCTCCACGGGCTCCACAGTGCGGGGGGAGGTGGTGGGCACACAGGGGGAATGCAGCTCCCAGTCGGTCCCACACACTCTGCTCAAGGGAGCCTGGTAGGCGCCGTCCTTCCGTCTCCCTCACCCCGTGTTGCCCGCACGGAGCAGCCTGGGGGTGTGAGGCAGTGAGGGGAGCCCTGGGCTCCCGTCTTCCCCGAGGACAGTGCTGGTGGCTGCTGCATGGGCCACTAGGGCCACACCAGTCCCTGCCACGTGCCAGGGGCTCTTCAAAGCTCACTCCACGGATTAACTCGGTCCACAAGCATAGACACGTGCTTTCGAGACACGTGCTAGCAATAGCTCAATTTTACAGAAGAGTCTGAGAATCAGGGAGCGGAAGTGACATGGATCTGGAAGGACAAAGCCGTCTGCTGCCCAGGCCAGGTGGACATGCCGGCCCGGCCGGAGGGGCAGCTAGGAGAGAGCGCCGAGATGCAAAGTAGCAAAGTCACGTTCACGGACGGCTGGGCGCTCTGCTCAAGCTGCAGCAGAAGTGGGCGTGGGAGCGATGACGCCTAAGCCCGCAGAGCCTGGGGTTTTGCCCTGTCCATCCTGCAGGCTGGGAGACGGGAGCCCAGCCCCTCAGAGCTATGCGGGGAGCTCCTTTCTTCTGTCTGTGGCCGGCAGCCCTGAGTCCGCATTCCCTGCACCAACTCTTCCTTCCTGTGCTCCGGCCTCGGGGTCCATCCCTGCAGGAAGCACGCTCCAGGCCGGGCCTCCCAGGATCCGGCTCCTCGGGGGCCCGGCCCTTTCACCGGCTGGTTTTCGGGCAGCTCTGAGCTGTTTCTGGGGCGTGGTCGGCCGGTCTCCCTTCTGCACCCCAGGAACAGTGGGAGGTGGCTTGCTTAGTTAAAGAGACTTTGAAGCTTTTCTGGCTGCTACCGGCTGTCCATTGGGGTGTCCACTCCTAAGGAAAAGAAGGTCTCCGTCCAGCAAACTCAGAGGCACGAGGTGGGGCAGACCAGGGGCTGTGTGATCAAGCTCCGTGTGTCTGTGCTGGACATAGGGCATTCGAAGCTGGTGAGCAGGGGAGTCTCCTTCCTCACCAGCGATCAGACGCTGCTCCGGGCACGGCTTTCTGTCTGCCCCCACCCCCTGGCCGGGTCGCTCAGAATCCCGAGCAAAGCTCTTTGTGCAAGAGACTCTACTCCCCGCCACCTGCCTGGAGGTCCATGCGTCTGGCAGGACGGTGACGGTCACAGAGCCGGAGGGCGGGAGATGAGCCAGGGATGGAGGGAGGGGCTCCTACACGGGCAGCCAGAGGGGACCCTGCTTCTGGACCTCGAATCCGTGAAGCCACGAGGCTCTGTGACCTGAGCCACCAGCCTCAGGGGGTGAGGGAACCAGCAGGCTGCAGGGCAAAATTGTTTCAAATGCTTCCTGGTCAGTGTCAGACTGTGGAATGATCCAGAGTCTTCACAGCGCCCCATGGAGTCTGTACCTGACCCCCCATCAAGGCCGACCTTGGGTATCGCAGATCTCTGGGCGTGATCATAAAGCATAGTGAACAGACTCTTTGTAAAGGGAATTTTTGCAATACAAGGCTCTGTGGCACATGGAAGTACCCCCCCACAGACGCCCCCGGGCGAATCCGTGTGTGAGAACATCCGCTTGCACGGTCAAAGGGACTGAGTCAAGGCTCACGAGATGGGGGATTATCCTGGGTCCCCGGGGTTGGACTGGTGTCATCGCATCCTCAGACGGGACACAGGAGGGTCGGAGATGGAGGAGAAGGTGACATGTGACGCAGCCGGCGTTGGAGTGATGTCCGTCGAGGGAGGAGGAAGGGGCCGCTAGCCAAGGAGTGCAGGTGGCCGCTTTAATCCGCAGATGGCCAGGGTGGTTCTGCCCCTGGCTGACTGCTGACCCACGGGCCCTAGCCTCCCAGAGGCGAGGCAAGAGCTTTCCGTTGATTTAAGCCAGTCGTGGGTGGCACTTTGTTGCAGCGGCCCTGGGAGCCGGCGGTGACACCGAAGGGCCACCTGGTCTTCTTGGCCCCACAGCAGTTTCACGCCCTGAACTGACGTGGTTCCAGAAACCGCCATCTCCCCAAGCTGGCAGAATTCCAAACAGTAGCCCCAAGTCCCTCAGCCCCCACAGGATGTGTGCCGAGCCGTGTGAAGGATCGGGTGGGGGGGGGCCCCATCGGGGCACTGCTCGGGCCCGTCACAGCCCTAACCTCTGTGTGCAGGTCAGCCACACCGTGGGCTGACCCCTGTGCCCCATCGCTCAAGCCAGGGCTGCAGGGAAAGCAGACTGCAAATCCACACGGGAGGTCGTGCTGTGGGACCGAGGAGACAGCACCTGCTAGCCAGCTCAGCTCTCCCAGTGACCAGCCCCATTTAGAGGCAGGCCAAGGTCTCTCTATTCCATGAAAGAATCTAGGGCTGGTGTGGGGGCAGATTGGGGACCATGAGGCAGTCCCAAACTCCAAGCTCCTGCCCCCTGCACCTTCCCTGGCGTGCACCTACCATCAGGGGAGGAGGACGAGGCTGGAGGGGAATCAAGTGGATTTGAACAGATGGAGGGAGCGCGGCAAGTACGGGTCCCCGGTTCAGGGACTCGAGCGGCATGAAGGGGGATTGACATTAGCTACGACGGCAGCTGAGTTGGACAGAAGGGTCTTTTAATAATTTTTTAAGGATAGAACGTCTGGATGAGTTTGGAAGCAGAGTATAAGGAACCCACACGAGGGAAGAAGAGAAGTCGTGGGAGTCCAGGACCCTAAGACTCTGGGAAGGGATGGGGCTGGGGTCAGGGGTACAGGGAGAGAGCACCCTGTCTTCAGGGCTGGCCCACCAGGGCCCACCAGGGCACACCAGGGCACACCCGTATTCCAGTCCCGGGAAAGGAGGGAGAGCAGGGGCTTCCCACGGCTTCTGCTCGTCCTGTGACGGCACCAGCAGGGAGTCTGGGAAGCGTGGTTCTCCTAGGGAGCAAACGTCGAGCTCAAACACAGGAGGCCTCAGTACCAGCAAGCAGAAGGGGAGACCAATATTGGGGGACAAATAACCATTTCCGCACGGGCTTCAGATCTAAGTCTGCATGGCTGCAAATCCTGGCTCTTCTTTTAGGAATTCCTCTCCCCTGGGCTTCCTTCTTCCATAAAACAAGCGGGGGAGCCCCACGGACCGCCGTGCATGCGGTGACACACAAGCAGCCACGGATTTCCCACCCCCTTTCCGTCCTAGGGAAACCACTGTACCTGCACATCGGGGAGGAGATAGACGGTGTGGACATGCGGGCCGAGGTCGGGCTCCTGAGCCGGAACATCGTGGTGATGGGGGAGATGGAGGACAGCTGCTACCCGTACAGCAACCACATCTGCAACTTCTTCGACTTCGACACCTTCGGGGGCCACATCAAGGTATGGGACCCCCGCCGGGGAGGGGACGGGAGCAGGAGCTAGGACCAAGCGCAGGGACTTTCTGGAAGGCCGAGTCCCGCTGTCCAGCGTGCTGTTCCGGCGGTCGAGCCCTGGCCGGAAGACAGGAGGGGGCCACGTTGGGGACGGCCGTCCACTCCCCGCTCATGCGGCACCCTGGGCTCCCTGCCTCCATGGCTTCCGGCCCGCGGCCCTGCTCTCGCTCCCTTTCTCCAGTGTTTCACGCCAGTTGTCTCCCGGAAGAACTGGCATTTCTTTTTTTTTTTTAAAGATTTTATTTATTTATTTGACACAGAGAGAGAGATTACAAGTAGGCAGAGAGGTAGGCAGAGAGACAGGGAGAGGAGGAAGCAGGCTCCCTGCCGAGCAGAGAGCCCGATGCGGGCCTTGATCCCAGGACGCTGAGATCATGACCTGAGCCGAAAGCAGAGGCTTTAACCCACTGAGCCACCCAGGCGCCCAGAACTGGCATTTCACTCACACGAGTGGCGCTTACAATGGACCCACAGAAAGCAGACGCGAGCGCCCGTGGGGGAGACGAGCTGGGCGTCGGAGCGCCGACCGTACCCGTGAGCTCCCGGTGGAGGCAGAGGCAAGAACGGACGTGGCATGGCCGAGTCCTATGGGACGAGGGGCACCCGGCACCCCAGCATTCAGTTCACGGGGACCCTGTCTGCATCCCTATGGGAGGCGCCGTGTCCTGCTGTATTGAACGTCACTACCCCCCAGAGCTCTTCGTGCGGCTGTTGCTTTCAGTGACACAGGATGAAAGCCAGTGGACATTTGGTGCCTCGGAGTTGTGCGGATGGTGCTCTTGAAGCTGCAGTCGTGTGCAGTCGGAATGAGACTTGCCGGTGCCCTAACCGAAGGAAGGAGCGGGACCCACAGAGTGCACAGCGGGCGCCCTACTGGCTCAGGGGGGCCCATATCCCTCATGGGCTTCCAGCTCCCGTGGCTGCTGCTCGCTCGGCAGGGCTCCCCAGTCACTGTAGCCTCCAGAAGCACTCACTCGGGATGCCCTTACCCGAGCGGCACTCCGCTTGATGCCCGCTCTGGAGAGGACGGGTAGTGAGTCCTCAAGATTGCTCTACTCTCGGAGCAGCAGGCTGAGCCCCGGTTCGACAGGAGTCATTTCCAGACTGTGCTTTTACAGTGGGTTCCCAGAGTATAGACACCCACAGCTCGCCCATGCCACCGGGGTCACAGGCAGATGGACATTCCCGGCTCAGTGTCCCCATTCTTCCAGCAGGAGAGCCTGCAGCTGTGGGCCAGAGCACAGGCTCCTTCTGCTCCTGGATTCCCATCCTCCTGGGGCTGGCCTCGTGCCAGCCTCCCCCCAGCTTGTCTTGGATCCCCCCTTCCTGTGACAGCAGCTTAGGAGGGAGGGCGGGAGTGGAGGCCATCCCCAGCTGTTCCAAGCAGTTCCCCGCCTCGTAACATCCGTGCATTATCCAAAGCCCCTTGGCGCCCGGCGGTGAGAGGGCTGGGGGCCTTAACCGTCTGCACACCGTATGTTGGATTCACTGCATGGCCGAGGCGGGGATTAGCGAGGCACTTTGCATGGCTGGGACACGGCCCCAGTGAGGGGCTCAGGGGCACCTCGCCGACCCTTCTGACCCTCGCCTCCCCTCTTGCAGTTTGCACTGGGCTTTAAGGCTGCACACCTGGAGGGCGTGGAGCTGAAGCATATGGGACAGCAGCTGGTGGGGCAGTACCCCATTCACTTCCACCTGGCGGGCGACGTGGATGAGAAGGGAGGCTACGACCCACCCACGTACGTCCGTGAGCTCTCCATCCACCACACGTTCTCTCGTTGCGTCACCGTGCATGGCTCCAATGGCCTGTTGGTAAGCGGAAGGCCCGTCACTCCCCCATCCTCCCATTCCCTTCCTCCAAATCCTTTGTGCTGGATGGGGGTGTGGATCTGGATATTCAGTCTGGGGCCACTGGGGGTTGAACCATCCTTGGCCTAGAGTTTAGAATGCTATCAGTTGAGAGCAGGTCTCCAACTGAAGAGGAAAGAGAAAACATGGTGGGGGTGTGTCCTTGCCAAAGGGCCCTGGGCCTCGGAGGTGGCCAGCTGGCAGTGGTCTCTGGGGCTCTCGTTCCTTCTGTGCCTCTCTGGAGTGATGGGCAGTCCGAGGATCTTTCCGTGGCCATGTGGCAAGACAGATCCACCAGTGCAGACTAGGGGCTTGTGCTGAGACTCTGCACGGTGGCCTCTGTCCCACGGACTGGCACTGGGGCAAGGGGCCCTTTCTCCCATTGCACCAAGCATCCTCCAGAGCAGACACTGCGGGGGGGGGGCGGGGGCATGGCTTCATCAGCAAGGCGGCATGTGGACCAGAGGCATGTCGGGTTTGCACAGCTGGTTTTTACACTAAACTGATTCCTAGTTAAAGGAACTAACTTATGGGGCTCCTGGGTGGCTCCGTTGGGGGAGCGTCTGACTCCTGATTTTGGCTCAGGTCATGATCTCAGGGTCATGGGATCAAGTCCCGAGTCGGGCTCCACTCAGCAGGGAGTCTGCTTGAGATTCTCAATCCCTCTCCCTCTCCCCCTCCTGCTCACCTCCCTCCCTTCTGCTCTCTCGCTCACACTCTCTCTAAAATAAATAAATAGATGAACTAAACTTAGGTTCTCTAGAAACTTTGAAACCGGATATTGTAAGTGGAAGGATCCAGATTGTGTTTTGTTTGGCTTATGAAGTGTTTACAGAAACACTCGATCATCTTTACACTAAACTGATAATTTTACACCAAACCAGCCTTTCTTTAACTGGACTAAACTTATATCCTCTACGAACTACAGAGCCGGATGTCACAGACGGCCCCCCGGCACACAGAACCCAGTGGCGGGATGTGTTTTGTTTGGCTCCAGTGGTGTTTAAAGAAACATCTGACTTAGGTCCCGTCATCCTAAAATCAAGCGATTTCCCATAGAACTCTGGAATCTTGGCTTCTCTCGGAAAGTGGTCCGAGGTGGCAGGTCAGACCACATGGCTGCATGGCACAGAGGGCTGGGGGGTTGTTGGCTCCTCTGCTTCTTCAAAGACCCACTGAGAGGAGAGGGGAGAGCACGGCTCTGGGGCCTCGTCTGGAAGCACATGGGTTCGAGAGCTTGGCCCACAGGTTGTGAGCTGCGGCACTTCGGGCAAATTGTTTGACATCCCCAAACCTCTGTCATCTTCCTCGGCCAAGTGGGGAGTCACCGCCAACACGGGGGGCTGTGAGGGGCCGGTGCGCAAGAGAGCCCCAGGCCCGGTGCCCTTCCTGCTGGCTCCCATGACGGCGAGGACCAGGAACAAGGGCCACTTCTCCGTGGCAGGGGCAGGAGGGCTGTGGCTGGAATGGTTGCTGAACGCGGGATGGTTTTCTGGCTCAATGAAGAAGAAAGGAGAACGTGTACTCGCAGAAGCAGAAAGACAGCAAGATTCAGGACAAGTGGGGGAATGTGGGGAACGCGGCACCAGACACAGCATGAGCTCGGGCTCTGGGGCCTGGGTTTCCACCTGGCTTCTGCCACGGACCTGTCCTGCGACGTGGGCCCCTCACTTCCCCTCTCGTGCCTCCGTTTCCTCCTCTGTAAAAGGGGAGGACGGCAGGGTCTAGCACACAGGGCGTGGAAAGTGCGGCCACGCGTGGCCTCAGGAGCAGGCGTGGTCTGTTCTGCTTGTCCACGTGGTGCGCCGAACAAACGCAGCGCACACTTGGGCGTCCTCTCGCAGGGCGACGGCTGGGCTCAGAACGTGCAGTCACGAGAGCAGTGTGGGGTTAGTTAGGGAAGGGAACAGGCCGGGGTCTGCGCACTTGCTCTAAGCACTCGTTCTCAGGTCTTGTCCTTAAATCTAGCTTCGATTCCCCTACGCTTCCCGTTAACGGAAGGGAAAGGCGTTAAGATTCCCAGCAGGGGGGTCGGTGTGAGCGGAGGCTATCCTGCATCTCACGGCAGTTGCACACACACGTGCACACACGCACACACATGCACACAAGCACACGTGCACACGCAACATACGTACACACTCACACATGCGCACACACATGTGGTGTGGACGCACGGCCGTTCTTGCATTCGCTTTCATCACGTGTGCGTCACAGGGCACGACAGGCCACTTTTGTGACTACCAGTGAGAATGTGAGAATGAGAAGGGTTTGGCCACATTGGTGGCAGCGTGCCTTCCCCGAAGCTGCAGGCCGGGGTCTGCGCAGGAGGAACGGGCTCCCGCAGGGGAAGCAGGGCGGGAAGTGGCCAGGGGTCCAGAGCCCCGGTCAGATGGGGACGCAGGCAGGCAGGGGCCCAGAGCCAGCGCAGGCCAGGAGCAGCCCTCGGAACCCGCTTGACCGGAGCCACTAGACGGGCCCGCTGCACCCACACCGGACAGATTTTCAGAGCCAGAGACTTAGATGACGTCTCGTAGCCCTGCCTGTACTAAGGCCATGCTTCTGTCTGGCCCCCAGGGATGCCGGCCAGCAGACGGGGAGGGAGCACCCACCCGCTCCCCGGGGACCATCCAGATGCCAGGCAGCCCAGGCAGGCTCGCACAGGCCTGGCCGAGGGGCTGGCCGCAGCCTCATCCCACTGGCTGACCGCACTCAGCTCGGGTCCCTGCTGGACGGCCAGGCCAGGCTGGTGGGCTAGGATCTGGAGCCCACAGACCCACATGCCCCTTCTGAGGCAACGCCAACTGGCATGGCTTAGCATCTGGGTGAAGGGCAGGCCTCGGATTCCCTGAGCCAAAGAAGGAGCAGGATACAGAGAGCATTCCAAGTCTTTCCCTGAGCACCGCAGCCCAGGCAGGAGCTGGGGGTTTAGATTGGCGCTGACCGTGCCCCCCAAGTGCTCCACCCCAGGGACAGGAGGGCCGGCTCAGGAGCTGGGCTCTCTCCGTCGGTAGTGGACATCAGCACCCTTTGTTCTGGCTCGAAGGATCTGCCAGTGGCCGGGGCTGTGACTGAAGATGGTTTCAGCTGACAGAATGAAAGGAGTCCAAATACGGACGGAGACTGGATTCTAATTTAGAAGGCAGAGCCGCTCGTTAGCATCGTGGATGCCTTTACCCTCAGGCCGTCCCAGACCTGGACATGCCGAGACCCCGGGCCTCCCTCCACGCCTGGGCTTCCCCCTCCGCCACCTGCGGACAGACTCCGGTGCCTCGTCCTCAGAAAACGGCTTCCCTCCTCCTCCATCCCCAGCCCGGGCTGCCACCTGCGCTCCTCCCCACCATTCTTGGCCACCTGCTTCTGGAAAGGGCCGTCTGGGCTTGACATTGCTGCCAACACCTGCTTTTCAATCCCCTCCTAACTGACCAACACGCGGGCCTCTCAGTGTCTGCTCCCCACGAGCCCAGAGGTTGCTCTTAGGGCCCACTGCACACATCGTGAGCTCCCGCTCAACAAATCCACTGCCCTCTCCTCCCCGGACTCTTTGCGCACAGCAGTGACCACAGGCGTCCACAGAGCCACTGGGCCGAGCGGACCAAGTCATAGCCACCTGTGTTCTGACACTACCAGTGTGGGCTGAGCCAAACCTTCTGAGCTTCGGTTTCCCCGCTGGGCAAGGTGAGGATGAGGACACAGCCCATTGCGAGGGCTTTGGGGGAGGACGAAGCCAGAGAACGCATGTGGCAAACTCGGCATTGACGGTCACAGTCGGGTCTCTGGGCCTCTCTGTGTCCTGTGCCCCGGGGAAGCCTCTCTGCTTCCCGAGCTCCTAATAGGTCCCTCCCCCGCCCCCGTCACACACACAGTAGACTTGCGAGTTCGGCAAACACTGCGTATGTGTCCTCCCATCCTGCCCTGCGCGTTCACCGTGCGTGCTGGCAAAGTCAAGGCCAGCGGATAAACCCCACTGAAATGCTGATTGTCCTGGTGATGCCAAGACCGGTTTAACCACAGAGCCCCCTTCAGGCGGCTGTCGCATCTACGGAACAGAGTTGGGGTGATGCCTCTCGGGAGACTGACACCAGCAGTGGTGTTTTCCTTGAAACCAGGTGGGCCCCACGGAAGCCCCAGGATGCTGGCCGATGTGGGGTGAAGCCGGCCCTCAGAGGAAGGCTCTCCTGTCCGTCCCCTGCAGGCCGGCAGCTGGGGGCAGGAGGCGGGATGCAGGGGACCACCTGCCTGTTCTCTCCTGGAAACAGTGAATCCGTTCCAGAGCTTTTGAGGAAGGTAGAAAGACTCCAGTATGGATTCTGTCCCCCCCGCCCCCCTTCCATTTTCAGGGCAGAGAGGGAATGGGAGAGGAAAACCCATCCTTTCCTTCTTCCCCACCTGGTACACGGCTCCGAATGTGTGGTCATCGGTGCAAATGTGTCCAGCACTCTGTGCGGCTCCGGGGACCCACACCTGGCTGCAGCCCCTCGCCGTCCGGCCTCAGGGACACACCCGTCCTGCAGCTTTCTCCTGCTGATGGCTGTGGTCCCTGGTCGACCACCGCCCTCTCCCCCCTCCCCAGCTCTGGGAACCGCCGGCCAGGAGTCTGTTTGCCCCTTTTCCCAGTCTCTTGAATTCAGAGTCTCACTGGCTTCTGGATTCTGATCCTTGCTCCCAGTTCTCCTTTCCGCCTGAGCCCCCATGAGGGACCCAGATGGCAGCGCTCGCCTTCTCCAGAAGAGTCCCAGGCCAGGGCTTCTGCCCGAGGTTTGGGGAAGACATGCGCTGGGGAAGACGGCGGGCACGTCCCCCATCCACTCGGGGAACAACTGGCCACGGGCGCCAGGGCCCTCGTTCCCGGGCTCCCACCCCCTCACGCCCCTCCGGGGCTGCCTCCCTGGCTCTGTCCTTCCTGGCCGGCGGAGCGTGACCTGGTTCTCCGCAGCCTTTCCTGGCTCCTGTCTGCCTGGTCCCATACACCTTAAGACTTGGCCAAAATAGGTTCTTTTCTTCAGTGGCTCAAAAAACTCAAAGTGAGTGGTAGAAGCCTGGAAATTGTGGTTTTTGTTTTACTCTGAATTTATCTGGGGTCAAGTTTCTCGCTAGTGTGAACGGTGTCGTACGGGCCCGAGAAGGTGGAAACTTGTGGGGCTGATTTCTGTTCGTATTTGCTTGTCTTAAGCAGCAGATTCTTCTTCTTGCTGAATGAAGGTCGATGTGCACAGAACACTCCACTTCATACCTGTTTTCCCAGCTTCCTGGGATTCCTCCTTTGCTTTAAAAAAAATGTCCTGGTTCAGGTAATAAATGACACGGTCGTTTTAGATAAAGCAGTCCTCTGAGGGCTGAGTAGTTTCCTCCTTTGTAATCTCATGCCCAGACCCCACCTAACAGTAGTTGAAGACTTAAACCAGCTTTCAGGAATCACCGTTAGCACTGCCAACCATCAGCAGAGGCGATGTGCAGATGAAGGAAGGGAAAGATGTGATTTGTGCACAAGAACGGGGCGCAGGGTCCGGGCTAGCACGCGCAGGGCCTTGGCAGCCACCCGCAAACCTGTATTCTGTGTCTGGACGTGCGGCGACACCGTACTGATTCATCTATCTGTCTATCTAACTCAAGCTGTGTCACAGTGTAAATATTCAATTTGGGGAACTGTTCTAAGGCAGAGTGATTAGAGACCTAAAAGCCAGCTTTTAGAAGGCACCTGTCGCCTAAGGGACGCCTGGGCGAGGCACAGCAAGTCTGTGGCTGAGCCGAGACTCGAACTTGTGTCTTCTGCTCCCCACCCAGCCCTTTCCTCTACCTCACAGTGCTGTCCCCTCCTCTCGCTATGCCGTCCCCACCCATCCCTGATGAGAAGAACAAAATGCGGCGCAAGAGGAGAGGGATTGTTTCTGTTGGGGGTGGTGACAACTGATAGAATAGAATAGAATAGAATAGAATAGAATAGAATAGAATAGAACAGAAAGAATAGAATAGAATGAATAGAATAGAACAGAACAGAATCAGGCAGATGGAGAATCGGGTAGGAAGGCGAAAAGGGATAATACTGTGATGTGAACTAAACGAGAGAATGTCTGATACCCAACAAATACCAGTTCCCGTTATTCCTTTCGATGGGGATTTTTCTCTCCAGTGCACACCTCAAGGGTCTTGGAGGGAACCTCTTCCTGCGGTATTAGAATTAGAATGTCCCTGATTCGTCTTTCGCTCACTTGCCCTCGAAGAAGGGCCACGCAGGATGTGGTGGGCGCTTCGGGTTCTGAAAGAGCCTTGGGCAGGAGGCGGGAGGCCAGGGTCTGAACGTGGCTCCGCCTCCAGGTTTGCGAGCTCGGTGGGACACCGCACGGCCCCTCCCTGGGCATCAGTGTCCTCCTCTGTAAGTGGCGGCATGGGACTTGCTCAAAGCTGCCCCCGCCGGCCCCAGCAGCCCCGCTTCCTCCCTGCTTGTCTTTCCAGGCTATTTATAGCCAGCTTTCCTAGCTCACTGGGACAAGAGGAAGCCGTCCCATCGGATGACCTTGGTGTTTACAACACTGCTAAGTGAGGGACTGAATAGGACTCAAGATCACGCCCTTGCCAACGACCAAAGATCAGGGAGGGATGTGGGGGGAACAGAGCCGGTCTGGAACAGAGTGGCCTGTGTGTTTGGATCCTCCCTTGTGGGGTGAATGATCACACTGAGAAAGCAGGGAGTCTCGGCCCTGCCTGGCTCTGTACACATGGGTTGCGTGACCTTGGGGAAATCACTTAACTTCCCTGAGTCTCGTTTTCCTAAGCTCTAAAAACAAAACAAAGCCCCAAACCAAAACCAAGTATTCTAGAATTGTGTAAGACGTCAGCAAGATGAAAAGCATGTGAAAGGTCCCAGTTATGGATGCTTCCAGAACGTGGCTGCCTGGACAATGGAGCAAGAAAGAGTCTGGGGGTAGTTGGGGTGTTTACTGGGATCTGTGCATCCCAGCCAGAGCTGTGCCACCCCCAACCGGGGGAGTATTTGGCAACGAGTGTCTGAGACATTTTTGGTTGTCTGTCACACCGAGGAGGCATATGGACACGTGGTGAGGTCAGAAGCCCGGGATGCCGCTAAACATCCCGCAAGGGACGGGACGGCTCCTGGAAGTGTTAATGGTACTCAAGGGGGAGCTGTTTCGGGATGAGGTCTGGCCGTTCTGGGCCTGGCCTGCTGGTAGGTACTTACCTGGTGTGGGTCGAACTGATGTCATAGGGGCGTGGGAGCCTTTTAGTGGGTGATGGCACTGGGCAGTTGGGCCCCAGATAGGAGCGAGGATGGAAGGCCTCAGTTAAGATCAGTGGGGTGTTTCTCACCATCGTCAGTGTTTTGCTGTGGACAGGCTACCTTTGAGGTGGTGAGCTTCCCGTCTCTGGGGTATTCAAGTAGAAGCACCATGCCCATGTGTCAGGGGTGCTTGTGCGCCATCTGGCCTTGGGCAGGGAGGCAGGGCTTCGGCCAGAGACCCCGTAAGGACTTTTAGTTCCGAGACTGATGTGCTTGTGGGGTTCAGACCCAGAAAGGACCTCAGAGATTGTGGAGTGGGAGTCCCTCACCTGTGATGGGCCGAGGGAGCCGCGTCCCCTGGGCTGCTTCGGTGCACTGCTGAGACCGTGCAGGGCGCTCTCATTGTCTGCAAACGGCCTTTCCGCTTCCCCCACTGACTCCGTGATTCCAAGAAGGGCATCGAGGAGCTGGAGTCTGCAACCGTCTCAGGCTCTTGGCCAGAGGGTTGCAAATGTCCCCGATGTGCACAGTGGGCCACAGGGAAGGGCACAACCTGGCCCGGCTCAGGTGCCGCTCCCCAGGGAAGCCATCCCACCGTCCTTTCTGGTGGGCTGTGTCCTGTGCAGTTCTCCTGGTAAGCTGTGTCCCCAGGGTGCTCCCGCCCGCGTGGGCTCAGGTGACCTCGCCCACGCCTCGTCCGGGCCCCACCTCTCACACTTTGTCCCTGCCCTACCCGGTGGAGCCTCGGCCACACCTCCAGCTAGAAGGGCTTTGCCGTCCCCGTCCCCGCCCCCTGGCCCCGCACCTGTGCCAGGCCCCTCCCCCAGCCGGCGGGGGTCCTTACGGGATCTGGGGTGCCGCCCAGGCCGTGTCACACTTGCCAACTGAATGTCTAGGCACCTGGACGCTGGGTGAGAGGGCCCCCGGTCTTTGATCCCTGCAGGTCAAGGACGTGGTGGGCTATAACTCTCTGGGCCACTGCTTCTTCACGGAAGACGGGCCAGAGGAACGGAACACGTTTGACCACTGTCTCGGCCTCCTCGTCAAGTCTGGAACGCTCCTCCCCTCCGACCGTGACAGCAGGATGTGCAAGACCATCACGGAAGACTCCTACCCGGGGTACATTCCCAAGCCCAGGCAGGACTGCAAGTAAGTGCCTCCCCCTCCTCCCACGGGCCAGGGCAGGCCGCGCCCCGGAGCGCCCCATGAGCAGGCGTCCACTCACCTGCCAGCCGGGTCCCTGACCTCCGCACCCGAGGCTTCTGAGCGACTTGTGCCTCCCAGCCCTTAGCCCCCTACTGCCCTCAGCCTCTCAGCCGGAGGCCACGGAGGCCACAGAGGCCGCGGGGGCCTGCTTTCTACTCCCGCCCTCTCTGCTTACCCATGGCCCTCATTCCTGTCCACAGAGAACCACTGTTGTCATCCTCAGGCTTCTCCCGATGTCACGTGGCCCTCCTCCGAGAGGGCGTGGGCTGCACCTGGGGGCCCCAGTGGGTACCCGCGGGGAGTCGTACCGTCCCACTAGGAGACAGAGACAGGACGGCCGTGTGGTCAGCATCCTCTGCGGGGCCTCTCCCTGAGTATCAGCCGCTGTCCGGGGCGCTGGTGACTTCTCTGTATTGGAGAGCCAGGCTCAGACTTGAGCCATCAGCGGCCTCCACCTCACCGAACCCTGTGCCCCTTTAAAGTCTGAGCCCTTGAGGTGCTGAAACACACCGCACTCGCAAACCGGGTTTCATAAGGAACTGAGGATTTCCCACGCCTCTGGTGAGAGGCAGGGGAGCCAGCAGCCTGCTGTGTGACGTCACGTGATCTCTGCCCCCCCCCCCGCAGTGCAGTGTCCACCTTCTGGATGGCCAACCCCAACAACAACCTCATCAACTGTGCGGCCGCGGGCTCCGAGGTGAGCGATCCCTTCTTCATTGGCGGGAAGGAAAGTCGGGGGCCAGGGCTGGAGCTGGAACGCGTGGGCTCCGATCCCCACATCAGGTTCAGCAGGGACAAAGGGGTCAGATAGACTTGGCTTTAAGTAATGGCCCTATACCTTCATTGTACCGGGGATCGAGCACTTTACTGAAATGACTGATTATTTGATGGAAGCAGGTGTGGCTTGGCACTGTGCCCGGCTCACCATCGCCCTCAGCTAAAATAGTTTAATTCTTGCATCAGCCCTATGAGGCAGGGGCCCGTCCCTTCCATCTGCTGGGCAGGGAAGCCAAGGCAGGGAGGGTGAATGTGCCCAGGGGCATGCATGGGATTCCAACACGGTATTCTGTCTACACAGCCTTGCTCTCACCCACTCCTCCCTGCTGCTTAGCGTCCGAAGGGCCCCAAGCAGGTCAGGTGCTATTTCTGGGCCTCCGTTTCCAGAGCTGCCAAATGGAAGGGAAAGCCAAGAGCACCATGGACCCCAAGCCAGCCGTTTGGAACCCATGACCCGTAGAGTAGGCCCCGATGAAGGCCTGTCCCAGTCAGGGTGGACCCCACAAAATACATTTGCCAGGGTTTTTCACTCTCTCCTGGACGTGCGTCTGGGGATGGGTGGCGGGGGCCCAATCGGCGGTGCAGTTGGGTCCTGCCCGAGTCAAGCCATTCCGCAGAACCAGCGAGCAGTCCGCAGGCTGATCTCTGTGGCTCTCCCCTTGTGCCCTCCCCCGCCACAACAGGAGACCGGGTTCTGGTTCATCTTCCACCACGTGCCGACGGGCCCCTCGGTGGGAATGTACTCCCCGGGTTATTCAGAGCACATTCCGCTGGGAAAATTCCATAATAACCGAGCACATTCCAACTACCGGGTAAGTCCTTCCAGACCCTGCCTCCCCGGGCCAGCCTGTCGGTCCTCCCTCCTGGGCCTGCTGGTCATCAGAGCCGGAACAGCCGGCCGGCTACCGCCCGAAGCCACCGTGTTCCTAGCGCCCGTCTGCGAGAAAACGAGGCCACCTTCCCCGTCGGCTCCAGGCCGTTCTTAGTGAGAATGTCCCTCGGCTTTTCCTCCTTTGGCCCTGACTTAGCCTCTGATCAGAGCCAGAAGGAGAAGCGAGGGGGGCCTTCGCTCAGGCTGACAGTGGGGCAGCTCCTCCCAGTGGCCCCTGAGCCAGGCACTGGAGTTCCATTCGGGGGGGAATGGGTGCAGTGCTGACCGTGAAGGCGTAGCCTGACCTCCCAGTTAGAGAACACCGGGAGGCGGTTCGGAAAGAAGGGTGGAGGCAGCATGAGCATCCTTGCCTCTGATCCTGCGGCTTTGTTGCTGGGAAGCCGGCTGCTTCATCCATGCAGAGCCGAGGGGCAGGTGGAAAACAGAAGCCCCGAGTCCAGCACCACTCTGGGTGCTGGGGTGGGGGGGAGCGGCTGGGACTCCAGGTGTGTCGAGGACACCCAGCGAGACAGCAGCAAGGTCTGAGTCACAGGACGTGGAGCAGGGGAGCCAGGCTGAGACCAGAGGGAGGGCCCAGGGAACAGAGGTGGCCTTGGGGGGACTGGTGCAGTCCATGCAGGTCTGATGTGCTGGTCCGGCCCCTAATGGGACAGATGAGGAAGCCGCGGCCCCTGGAGGGGACAGATGCATCAGGATTAAAAGAAGAAACCTCAAGCAGGGGAAGACCAAGAAGAAGAGAAATCCTCCCAGAGCTGGCCCGTGCTTCGCCCTGCAGTGGGGCGGGAGAGGGGCCTGTGGGCAGTAGAGCGGGGACGCCGGGCAGCACCGGGGCCCGGAGGCCGAGCAGGGAGAGTCTCTGGGGGCAGAGAGTAGAGATGAGGAGGCAGCACTGTCCCCTTGACCGAGCAGGGCTTTCTGAGGCTGTTGTGGGCCGTACAGGAGCAGCGTAGGGGTGGGGGGTGGGGGAAGCAGCTGAACAGTGGACGGGCCATGCTAGCTGCTTGTCTGGACCCCTTCCTCCAGAAGCCTTCCGCTGAGCTGGGCACTGGACCAGGCAGTGCCTGGATCGGGGACCTTCGAAGAAGGGGGCAGTGTGCGGGACAGGATGTAGGCCGGGACTCAGGGGCACAGGTGGAGGGATGGGCAGGGTGAGGAGGGAGAGAGCAGGAATGAGGAGGCAGCGCTGTCCCCTTGATGGAACAGGGCTTTCTGAGGCTGTTGTGGCCATACAGGAGCAACGGGGCCAGAGGGGGACAGCTGAGCAGTGGACAGAGCTGCACTGATTGGATGGAGTCCCGGGCTTGGTGCCCCACCCCCCGCCAGCCTCCCATCAGCCCTGCCCCTGCGCCCGGCGTGGGAGGGTTCTGGTCTGGGGCCAGCACTGTACCTTTTGCTGTCCTCTGAAATCAGTGTTGTTAGCCTGTCTTAATGGAGGCCACAGCTGGAACTTGGGGGGCAAAGCTCATCGCTTGTGAGCAAGCAGCTGGGGCTCTAGCCCCTCATCTTCTGACCCACGACACCCTGACTTAAGAATGCAGTAGCCAGAGTGTCCTCCAGTTACTGGAGAAGGGAGCCTGAGTTCGGGCCTTCCCAGGAGGCCAGGAGTCCCCCTCAATGGGAGGCCCTGACTCCTGTGCACCCAGGGCCAACCACGTAAACACCTTCAGGGCCAAACAGGAATGGGGGTCCTGCCCTTGGATCAGGCAGGAGCCCAGGCAGGACTGGGAGAGGATCCCAGACCCCATAGCAGGGAGATGAGACCCTCTAAGTCTCCGCAGACACATTGCCCAGGAGTGCGTGCCTGTCGCCCTTGACGTGGGGCCCGGGCTTATGACTGCCTAAAGCAAGGTGAGTTTTGGGCACAGACTTAGCAGCTTGACTCTGGACAAGACACGTAACCCTCCAGACCTCAGCTTCCTCATGCACACCTCCAAGAGGACACCTTATTCCAGATTCACTGTGAGCAATGCCGAGCAATACAGGCTGCTCACCTCCCTCGCTGCAGACCCCTTACCTCAGTTAATGCGTCCTGACAGCATGGCTGGTTTTACTGGAGCCTGTGAGAGTGTGCAGTGAGGCTGGGCATGAGGGGGTGCCTTGACCTGGAAGTGGGAGTGACCGTGTCCCTGACTGTCCTCTCCCCGCAGGCTGGCATGATCATAGACAACGGGGTCAAGACTACCGAGGCCTCCGCCAAGGACAAGCGGCCCTTCCTCTCTATTATCTCTGCCAGGTAGTCACCCCTTGGGAACATACACACTCCCTGCTGACCTCCTGACCCACCTCTACTCTCTTTGTTCACTCATTCATTCATTCATTCATCAAATATCTAGTGAGCACTTTCTACGTCCTGGGCTTGGATTTAGCTGCTCGGGTAACATGGTGAAAATCTGACTGGGGCAAAGTCTGAATTAGGCTTAGGCTGCAGCAGTGGAAAGGAAATAGAAATCTCTAGAGGTTCCTGGATCCCTCAGCCAGAGCCAGGATCTGGTCCATCGGCAGGTTGGGCCGAGAGCTAAAGGGGAAGAGAGAAGTCAGGGAGAATTGCACCATCGGGTTCGTGGGATGGGACTGACCTCAGCCGGAGGCTGGGGGCCACTTTCCAAAGGTGCTATCAAAACCTCAAGGTCATTATATAGTCCAGTGCCCCTGAAAGAGGCCAAGGTGCTTGGCCTGCTTCAGAGCGAGCGGCATGGCACCATGATAACGCAGATGGAGGGCGTCTGCCGGTCTGGACGTCACCGAGCCCCGCTCAGTCCTCCACTGTGTAGCCCAGGAGCTGAGGCCAGAGCAGGCGTGAGGTCAAGGGTCCCCCACGTTGGAGGGGAGCTGGGCGTTCCCAGTCCCGGGGGTTGCACCACACCCTGAGATCAGGCCTGGCCGACTAGACTTCCCTCTTGCTGTGACCCGCCCCAGCCCAGGTGCGGTGGGGGCTCCTCGGCCCCGTGTGGGCTGGGCCTGGAGGAGAGACCCT
The DNA here is from genome assembly GCA_002007465.1 of Ailurus styani. Classification (NCBI taxonomy): domain Eukaryota; kingdom Metazoa; phylum Chordata; class Mammalia; order Carnivora; family Ailuridae; genus Ailurus; species Ailurus styani. The sequence goes on from LNAC01001855.1 coordinate 53,805, forward strand.
TGCTTCTGTGGCTCCTGTGACGAGCTTGGCAGCTTCGTGCCAAAGCCCAGGGACCGGGAGCTGGCTGCGGCCTCCTTGGTGCTGCCCTGGCACCGTGCATGGGGAGAAGCTCGCGGCCAGAAGCTCAGGAGGCCCCCAACCCCGCCACCTGTGCATTCCAGGTATAGCCCTCACCAGGATGCCGACCCGCTGAAGCCCCGGGAGCCCGCCATCATCAGACATTTCACTGCCTACAAGAACCAGGACCACGGGGCCTGGCTGCGCGGCGGGGACGTGTGGCTGGACAGCTGTCGGTGAGGAGAGAGCCATGGGGTCTGGGCCCAGGGAGGGGGTGATGCCTCCCCACATGGGAGAGAGGAGAGCAGGGCAAAGAGGAAGCAGACACGTGGGCTTTGGCCTTCTGGTCCCTTACCTGGAAGCAGCACAGGACCTCCTGGCTGGCAGTGACCCCCCAGCCCCCCTAAAAACAGCATACGCAGGTGCTCTGGGTCAGCACACAGCCCCTGGGTAAGGCTCTCGGCCACAGAGCCGGTCGGTCGGTGAGAAGAGGGAGGAAGGAGGCAGCCCCCATGTTCTGGGCCCCTGCTGTGCTCTGAATCCCGGCTGCCTTTCTTACCCTGCTTCTCAAAGACACAAATTACCACCTCCATTTGGGAGACAGTAAACCGAGGCTGTTTAGTGGCCAACGAGAAAGTGGCTGAACTGAGGCTTGAAATCACAACTCAAGGGACTTGGAAGTGTGGCCACAGTGTAACTGTGACCATGCGTCCTGCCCTTCCCAGCAGCTGCCTGACCCCTGGGAAGCTTGGCATCTGCCCGTCCTTCTCGTCCTTTGGAATGGGAGTGGGGGTGGCCAGGGAGAGGTGGAGCCACATCCACAGAGCCCGCCTTTACCCGGTGCGGGCCCCGAGGGTGGCGAGGTCCTCCAAGGTCCAACCTCACATTTGGCCCTGGAGTCACTGGCAGGGACGGGCGGCACAAGGAGGCTCCTGGAGTCTGGTGTGTGTGCTGCCGAGGGGCAGTGTGGCCCCAAATACTGAGAGCCATCTTTGCAAGCAGACACGGAGCAGGAGAGCCCCCAGCTCCCTCAGCAAAGCCCGTGCGGGGTGCAGCCTCCTTCCCCACACAGTGTCCATAGTGCGATGCCGGGGACAGGGAAGTCCCTTCGCCCTGTGTCTTCCCTGAGTGTGCAGTGACGGCAGGCTCTGACTGTCCGTTCTTGTCCCCAGGTTTGCTGACAATGGCATCGGCCTGACCCTGGCCAGGTAAGGGCAGCCGTGGTTGTGCTGAGCCCTCCGTGGGAAACCGGCTCCGGACGGCTCAGCCCAGACACCTTCTCCCTACAGCGGTGGTACCTTCCCGTATGACGACGGCTCCAAGCAGGAGATAAAGAACAGCCTGTTTGTTGGCGAGAGTGGCAACGTGGGGACGGAGATGATGGACAACAGGATCTGGGGCCCCGGCGGCTTGGACCACAGCGGGAGGACCCTCCCCATAGGCCAGTAGGTTTGCAGCCGTGGCAGCTTTCTCGTTGTGTGGCTTGTGCTACGTGGCAGTAGGGGCAGGGGGAATGATGCTGGGGTGTGATTTCCACCTGCTGGCTGTCAGTTCCTCTGTCTGTTACCTGGAATCCAAAGACATTAGCCGGCAGTGGGGTGAAATCCAGAACGGGAGAGAGGAATTAAAAAAAACAGTGTGGGAGATCAGACCACCGGGCCACGTGACGGTCGGAACTCACAGTGTGGTTCTGGGACCACAATAGTGGCAGTTGAGCATCCACGGCTCCTTCCTCCTCTGAGGGCGCATTGCCCCCCCCTTCTGAGATGGGGGACAGATAGGCCCACGGGGATAACCAGGAAGGGGACAGAACCCGATGCCGTGTCACATGCTGACTGGGAGCTTTGGCGGGAGGCAGGATCCCACTCGGGGGAACAGCTCGGGAGGTGTTTCACACCTTCTCAGGGCTGTCAGGCGCATTCAAGACCAAACCGATTCCCAGTGGGCCCTTGGGGTTCGACCGAGTTTAGCGCAGGAAGAAATTGCTGATGGCCAGGCTGTATACCCACAGATCGTAGGGCTGTGCCGAGGGCCACGGGCTCTCTGTTGCAGGAGGAGTTTGCACAGAGTGGGGATGAGGACACCCAGGTGGTCGGAGGAGGGGGGTGACCTGGATAGTTGACCCACGCATAGAGCGAAGGCACCAAACGTGGCCAGCTCCTTAGAGAGCCTCGCAGGGCAGGTGAGGGGCAGTCTGGTGGTAATTCTGCTCAGACATGAATCCGAACCACACAGCAAGGCTCTGACCCGGCCAGCAGTGCAGGGGGCCCTACTTGCCGAGTGCCAAGGGCCCCTCTGGCTCCCTGAGCATCTTCCCTTGCTCCGGGGAAATGTAATCCCTGCCTCTATGGGCAGAACACAGCCTGAAGCTCCCACCGCAGTGCATGCGGTCCTTGTGAGGACTTTGCAGACGGAATCCCAGCCTCCGTTGGCACAAGCCGTCAGGAAGCCCTTGTTTTTGTCTGGTCTAAGGGCTGCACCCGTCCCTTTGGATCATTTTTATGAGCAACTCGGCTTCTGCATATTTGGGGTTGCTGTGCTGAGGGTTACCAGCTTCCCAGGGCCAGAATGTTCTGATGACGTCCAGGGGCCAGTTTGTTTATGGAGGCCTGACAGTTCTGCCAAAGCAGGCAGGTTCCCCACACAGCCTTCATGAGTGGGGACTGTGCCTTCCTCATCACGGGTGATCCATCCTGAACGGGCCTGGGCTGGGCTCGGGAGGAAGTAAGTACACACTCTATGAACACAGCTAGTAAGGAAGGGCGGTCCCCAGAGCACATGACACGGAGTCATGCATGGAGGTGCCCCATGAGAACTGGGGTTCCAGGCTCTGGCACTAATGGACTCCATCTACAGACACAAACGCAGGAAGTCCTTGGGGTCCACTGAAGGCACCGGCCAAGACTGGTGGGATTGGGGCTTTCCTCGGGGAACCGTATCTGGGCGGGGGGAGCCCAAGGTGGAGGACGGGGGACTGCGGAGTATGGCCTCTCTCCGGGCACAGACCCTTCTTTGTGTTTATTCCCCTCCTGCTGCCCTTCCCCCTTTATGCCAGCTGTGGAAGGAGGGGGCCCGGCCCAGATGCAGAGATACCAGTAATGGCATACCCACTGGGCTTGAAGAAGGAACGCGCCTAGATTGGGGGCAACCAGGAAGCCAGCCAGCCCCTCCCAAGCCTTGCTCAGGAGTCAGAGGCAGATGCGGGCTGTCTCTGAGCCCCTACACTCTGCTGGGCCAAGTGGCCCATTCTCCGGTCCCTTCCATCTTCGCCTGTGAGCGTGCGGCCTCCTCCCCATCCTTTCCCTGAGGCGGGGAGATCATGGCCTTCCTGGGGTCCTCTGGCAGCCCCACACTCTTGCCCTCCTTGGGGGGCTGCCTCTCCATGAGGGATGCTCAGAAGGTTATGCACAGTTAGCTTACCACGTCATCATCACCTTCCATTCCACCCCAGACCCCAGAGACTTGCAATCGAAAGGCTTACTCAGACGAAACTCATCTGGGTTTTAATCTGATTAAATTGTTACCGCAACTGAGACGAAGGCGATAATGACTAATGGCTCTAGTCTTCTAGTCTCCCAAGGGTTATAATACTAGCATTCTGTAGCAGTCTTTACACTGTTTACCCAATGACTCTTCACAGGATGGGAAAATTGGGGGAAATATTGAATAAAGGATAATTCCCCAAACACCAAGCCAGCAACTAAACAGATATCCATTCTTCCATCCACCCTTCCATCTTTCCATCTACCCATCCATCCATCCATCCTTCCATCCATCCATCCATCCTTCCATCAATCCACATATCCTTCCTTCCTTCCATCCATCCATCCATCCATCCATCCATCCATCCATCCCTCCATCCTTCTTTCCATCCATCCATCCATCCAACCGCCCTTCTTTCCATCTTTCCATCCATCTATCCTTCCTTTCATCCATCCACTCAACCTTCCTTCCTTCCTTCCCTCCTTCCTTCCATCCATCTCTCCAACCTTCCTTCCTTCCTTCCTTCCTTCCTTCCTTCCCTCCTTCCTTCCATCCATCTCTCCAACCTTCCTTCCATCCATCCATCCTTCCTTCCATCTTTCCATTTATCCATCCTTCCTTCCACCCATCCACTCAACCACTCATCCATCCACCTGTCCTTCCATCCTTCCTTCTTTCCTTCCTTCCCTTCCTCCATCTTTCCTTCCATCTTTCCATCACCACTCATCCATCCATCCTTCCATCCACCCATCTATACTTCCATCCTTCCTTCCTTCCCTCTTTCCTTCCTTCCCTCTTCCTTCCTTCCTTCCTTCCTTCCTTCCTTCCTTCCTTCCTTCCTTCCCTCCGTCCTTCCGTCCATCCAGTAAGTTTCCTGGCAATTGTTTATTGACATTTTCTGTATCTGTAAATGCTTTCTCAGTGAATTTAATTACTCAATCAATAATGCCCTGCAGTGAGGAGTTGCTGGAGGTGGGAATCAGGAATGGTTTACCCAGGAAGTCTCTGTTTCCATCCACCTTGGAGGGTGCAGACAACTCCGTGGTACAACATGGCGATCGGCCTGATATCCGATTTCCTTAACTCCATAGGAACTTTCCAATCCGAGGAATTCAGTTCTATGACGGCCCCATCAGCATCCAGAACTGCACTTTCCGCAAGTTCGCGGCCCTGGAGGGCAGGCACACCAGTGCGCTGGCCTTCCGGCTGAACAACGCTTGGCAGAGCTGCCCCCACAACAACGTGACCAGCATCGCCTTTGAGGATGTCCCGGTGAGTGCGGCGCTGGGGCGGGCTCCTGGCAAATCCAGACTTGGGGCGGTGACTCACAGGTCCCCCGGGGCCGGAGTTTGAGCCGGTGCCACCACCACAGGGAGTGGACAGCTTCCTACAAGCAGCCTGGGCCCCGTCCCAGCCTGTCGGCATCCAGACTGGAAAAGTACAAGCGTAGGTTGCCCCACAGGTCACGTCCGGCTGCGTAAATGCCCACTTGCCTTCCCCCTGCACCCCCCGCCCCGAGCCTCTGCAGGGGCTCCTGCCAGACTCAGGGGCCTGAGGCTCTTCCTCCAAGGGCCTTGGTTTTGACCTACTGAGTCTCATGACAGGCCCACCTGAGTGCGCACCATCAATCTAAGATCCCAAGGCTTCCGAGGCTGCCTTTGGTAAGGATGCTCTGCTCATCTCTCCCTGCACCATGAACGGGGTCCCCCTGGACACAGACAGGTGCCAGCGAGGAGCTGGGGTTGAGGAGGGTAGATCAGAGGGCTGCCCTTTGAGGCTGGGTGAGGCCAGACGGGGCATTTTCTCTGGGTTATGGACCTCCCAGAACTTTCCTGTTCCTCCTCCTCCTCCTGGTTCTCCTCTGGGCCTGCCCTCTGCCCGTCTGCCCAGCACCGGCGGGCTGAAGGGAAGGGGTGAAATTCGTTACTTCATTTCTTCACTCAGGCCACGGAGGCCTGGGAGAGATCCACCCCAGAGACCTCCACGGCTGGTGCTGGGAGACTGTCTTCCCGAAACAGCACGTGCTCACACGGCCTCTCACACACACGTGCTCCTGCGTCCCCTCCGCTCCCACATCAGAGCACTCTCCAGGGTCCCCTGCAGCAGCCCGGCCTCCTGTGAGCAGGGGCCAAACGGACATGCTGGGTCTAGACCTGAGGCCGCTGAGTGTCTGGCTGGGTCTGGCCCCCTCCATGAAGTCGGCTGTGAGGCCTCCTGTGGCGTCCGAGAGCATCTTGGGTTTGGGCGGGGTGTCATGTCAGTGGAAACTGGAAACTTCTCCCTGGCCTGATGAAGCCACCATTTCCCCTTCACCTCTGGCCTGGCCTCACTTTCCTGGGCTCTGTTTAGATTACTTCCAGAGTGTTCTTCGGAGAGCCCGGGCCCTGGTTCAACCAGCTGGACATGGACGGGGATAAGACATCGCTGTTCCATGATGTGGACGGCTCAGTGTCCGAGTACCCGGGCTCCTACCTCACCAAGGACGACAACTGGCTGGTCCGGCACCCGGACTGCATCAACGTCCCTGACTGGAGAGGGGCCATCTGCAGCGGGCGCTACGCACAGGTGGGGAGGCCAGGGCACCCCGGGGCCACCCGTCCCCTTGCCCCGTGACGAGTGTGAGCACATGCCTACCACAGGCCTGGCTCTGGACCGAGAGCAGGAGATTTGGGTGTCTCTCCTCTTGTTTTTCTTTTTCTCTCTCCTCCTCACCCAGTAGAATTTTCAGAGTCAAAGTGAAAACACTTAGTAGGCAGAAAGCAGAATGCCTAGGAAGGGGGCACCCTGAGGTCAAGGGCTTGGATTAAGTCAGGCCCAGTGCTTCAGCGTGAAGGTGTGGGCAGATGTGAAACCAGCTCTTAGGGGCCTCAGTGTCCTCCTCTTGGAAATGGGAATAATAGTTGAAGCTTCTTAATGAGGCTGTGGGCGTGGATTCATATAACATATGGATATAAAGTGCTCCACCAGCCCCAACCGCCAGAACTATGATGCAAACCACGCGTGTGGTCTTAAATCTTCTAGAAGCCATGTCAAAAAGAAAAAAGATACAGGAGGGATTAATTTTAATAATTCTTTAAAAGATTTTATTTATCTAAGAAAGAGAGAGAAAAACAGCAAGAGAGAGTCAGGTGTGGGGAGAGGGAGAAGCAGGCTCCCCACTGAGCAGGAAGCCCGATGTGGGTCTCGAACCCAGGACCCCGGGATTGTGACCCAAGCAAAAAGCAGATGCTCAACCGACTGAGCCACCCAGGTACCCCATTTTTAATAATATTTAATAATCTATTTTAATAGCATACTCAGAATACTATCATCTCAACATGTAAGCGATATATAAAAATCATTAGTAAGGCACTTTGCATCTGTATATTTGTCTTCCTGTTCTAAATCTTCAAAATCCATGACCATTTTGTACTTAGAGCCCACTCCCATTTGGATATAAATTTTCAATGAATTGAAAGCGAGTCCTACCAAAAAGTCGTGTTTAGTGGGAAACTATTTTATACTGCCTTTGGTTTGAAATTTAAGTTAATTAAAATAAAATTTATAATTCAGGTCCTCGGCCACGCTGGTCACGTTTGCAGTGCTCAGTGACCATGTGGTCACTGGCTACTGTATGCGATGGCATGGGGAACACGGTAGAACCAAAAATCTTCATTAGCTATTATGATGCTACTGCTAGCTACTGTGTGGCTGAATTGTGAATAAATGAGGAGACATGCCCAAAAGAATGAATGTGTGAAAGTCGGGTGAGCCCAGTGAGCCTGATGGCACCGGAGGGCAGGCCGCCTGGGCATCAGGAACAGGGGCATCAGGAAAAGGGGTTGGCTGGGGGTCTGGGGTCCAGGAAGGATGGAACAGGGTACTGGTGCCAGAGGGGGGAAGGGGCCCTGGGGCCAGATGGGCACACAAAGGCAGGGGGCTAGAGGGCTGACAGGAAGACAGACCCGGGCTCAGGGCAGGAGGCTGGGGTGTTTGCAGGATAGAAGGTGAGGCCGGACAGAGGCCCGAGGAGGGTGGTCCCACAGAGAGCCTAAGGGCGGGAAGAGGGGCCGGGAGGGTGGGGGTACAGACTGGTTAGAGGCATGGGTCAGGACTATGGGCTGGGAAAGCCGGGTGCAGCCTAGAGCCTGAGCAGGGGAAGGGCGCCCACCCCCCAGGCTGCTGGAGAGCCCTGCCGAGGGCGAGGAATGCACGGCCCGGGGGAGCCGTGGCCCACCTGACCATTTCGGGAAGGCACACGGGGAGGTGGGGTCAGAGTTTGCTGATTGGGATCATGTCCTGAGGAATTAGAAGGTAATGGAGCCCTGGGCCCTCGTGCCCCCACTGCAGCCCCTGCCCGTGACCCCCGTGTGGAGCCTCCCACTCTTTCTTTCCCCCACATTGCTTGTCTTCTTGCAGAAACGCCCTGATTGTTAGCCCGGTAATCAGAAGGGCTCCTGCTCCGTCAGTACTCACAATCCCCTCCCTTCCCTTTGCAGCTTAAACTTCCCTTGAACTTGTGGTTCTCCCGAGCGCCCGGGGCTATGGGCAGTGCTGAGGTTTCCCTTTCCATTTCGTGGGCAGCACAACTGGAGGGGCGATAACCCCTCCCCTCCACGTTCACAGTGGCTGGTGGCTGTGCTGGCCACGGCCACGGGGATGTCACCTTAAGAATACAGGACACCGTGTCTGACGCCAAGGCTGGCCCATGGCAACCAGGCTCTTGGGTCCCCGGACCCTTCCGTGCGTTCTCTGAAGTGAGGTGCCATTGACGGGTGCAGGGCGTAGTGACACGGGGGCGGCTGCACAGGCCGGACCCCGGGAAAGGGAGGGAGAAGCAGCAACACCCCAGGCTGTCTCTGCGATGCAGGCGGGCAGGCCACTGGGGAAAGGAAGCGGTGTTTGCAGCGGGACTGTGCGAGTTCTCTCCCCTCTCCCCGACCTCCTCCTCCCTCACCCTCTGCTTTCCCGGGTTGCTGTGGGTTTGCGGTGCGACTGTGAAGCCAGCCCCGCCCCGTGTCCACTAGGATTTTCTGGACAGGGAGCCTTAGCCAGCAGGAAGCTATGCCCCCTTATTTGGCCGTCGGTTCGTGCATCCTTAAAAGGGTCCTTTGAAAGTGGGGCACGTACTCAGATGTTAACCAGATGCTCTTGGATTCATCCCTCGGAATTGTCCTGATGTGTGTTTCCTTTTTGGGTTCGAGAAGATGTACATCCAGGCCTACAAGACCAGTAACCTTCGGATGAAGATCATCAAGAACGAGTTCCCTGGCCGGCCTCTCCTCCTGGAGGGGGCCCTGACCCGGAGCAGTCACTACCAGCAGTACCAGCCGGTCGTCACGCTGAGGAAGGGCTACACCGTGCACTGGGACCAGACGGCCCCTGCCGAGCTCATCATATGGCCCATCAACTTCAACAAGTGAGTGGGTGCCTGGCCGGCAGGCATGTCACCTGCAGATGGCCACTGTCCCGGGGCTCAAGACCGCCATGAGGACGTCTCCCTGCAAAGACCCGGGACCCCAGGCCAACCTGTGTCAGCCCATAGGAGGACGCCTCCAGAGGGGCTGAGAGCCGCTGGTAGTTAGGGGTCAGTGACCCGGGCTGAGGCCCCCACTCTGGGCATGGCTGACCTCAGGCGCAGGTCGGCCTCCAACGGGGGTTCTCGCTCTGCCCCGTGGAGGAGCTGGGGCTGGTGCCGCCTCCCAGTGCCACCAAGGGAGGGGACGGGACAGCATGTCGTTCAGGATCTGGCCTCATAGATGTAGGCTCGCGTGCTTTCTGGAAACACGGTCCCGGTGTCCCTGGGAGACAGACATCAGATGTGGGAAACAGCACCCAGAGACAGGAATGGGCCCTGAGATCAGGCTGGGCCAGGGGGGCTGAGCCCTGTCCTCCAGATCCTGGGCTCTTCCGCAACAACCCGGACGAGCGAGTGTCTTTATGCTCTCAGTGGAGCACCCCAGTGCAGGCCCGGGAGGTGCCCAGTGAGCACTTCCCGTCCCGCACACTCTGCACAGACCCCGTGACTGCGATAGGAGGGAGTCCTTCGGGACCCCCCCGCTGCAGAAATGGAGGTGGCATCTGGGGGAGGCTGGCTCTGTCTCTCTCCCGGCCATGCCCCAGACACTCTGGGGCCCCAGACGTCCCTGCTTGTAACCTGACCCTCCTTGTGACTTTAGGGGCGACTGGATCCGTGTGGGGCTCTGCTACCCCCGAGGCACCACCTTTTCCATCCTCTCGGACGTGCACAATCGCTTGCTGAAGCAGACCTTCAAGACGGGCACCTTCATGCGCACCTTACAGATGGACAAGGTGGAGCAGAGCTTTCCGGGCCGGAGCCATTACTACTGGGATGAGGACTCAGGGTGAGGAGCCCCCCGCACGGCCCCGTGTGGCCCCCTGGCGCTTCCGGCAGGCCCAGAGCCCCCACCGAGTTCCCGGCCGGCGGCGTAAAATGCTTTTTTGGGGGCTTTGATTCAATGGCCTATGGCACCATCCACCTATGACATTTTCCAAGCCGCCAAGCTTGGGGGCAAAACAAACATTCCATGAAACACACACGGGGATTGTAGGAAATGTACCTGTTTGGGGAGCAAAGTGAAAGCAGTGAATCTTAGAACAGAGAGAGCACAGTGCATTACCTCTGGTCCCCACGGGCCAGCGGGAGCAGATGTGACCCCTCATCCAGAGGGAGGGGGAGGAGGAGGGGCAGAGAGGCATCCCGGCCTGCCCGGAGGCCACCGCACAGTCTGGGCATGGCTGGTTGGGAACCCAGGCCTATCCATTCCCAAAGCCCCCCACTCTTGTGTTAAACGGCCCCAGGGTCCCCTCAGTACATACGACAGGGCTGGAGTGTCTGTCTGTGGCGATCAGGGAGTTATTTGGTCCCCTCCCCTAAAAAGAGAGTAAGTCTGACATCTCAGGAATGCCCACACATCTCCAAAGCCCGAGGCCGTCAATAGCCAGCCCCCCGGGGAGTCGGAAAAGGATCTCTTTACGGCCATTTTCCCATTCTTTTTTTAAAAGATTTATTAATTTGAGAGAGAGAAAGAGAGCAGAGAAGGGAGGGGCAGAGGGAAAGAGAGAATCTCAAGCAGACTCTCCACTCAGTGCAGAGCCCAGTGTGGGCTCAATCTCATGACCCTGAACCCAAACCAAGAGTCAGATGCTTAACCGACTGCACCACCCAGGTGCCCCCATTTTCTCATAATATTTTTTAAAGATTTTATTTATTTATTTAACAGAGAGGGACACAGCGAGAGAGGAAACACAAGCAGGGGGAGTGGGAGAGGAAGAAGCAGGCTTCCCGCTGAGCAGGGAGCCCGATGTGGGGCTCAGTCCCAGGACTCTGGCATCACGACCTGAGCTGAAGGCAGACACTTAATGACTGAGCCACCCAGGTGCCCCCCCATTTTCTCATTCTTGTACTGAAATCGATGATAAGGAAATACCTAGCAGGTGCTCTCTCTCTCTCTCTGGAGAAATAGTTTTATCAATTTGATTCGAGAGAAATTAGAATTTGAAAGTCAGAGGCATAAGGAAAATGCTGGGAAGCGGGGGCCGTAGATCGCACATTACATAAATTCTGAGCCGCTGTGGGGCAGAGAAGGCCGCAGGTGAGGAGGGAAGGGAGTCTGATGGCGAAGGACAGTGTCCCCAGGCAGGGGAGAGTGACTGCGGAGGCCCCGCAGACAGCCCAGCCCCCAGGACGCAGGGTGCATGGTGGGGAGGACCAGGGTGCCTGCCTTCTGTCCCCACAGTCAGGGCGTGCCGATGATGATGTCATGTTTATTTAGTCCTGTTACACGCTCAGGGACGGTGAGCTGGGTTCCAGGATGCTGGGTAGAAGACCAAACCATTGGCTTCCCCAATTCTCGGGGCCCCTCTGCGCATGCAGGGTGTGTCTCTGGCGCCACCAGCCGCGTGGGGGCAGGGGCTGCGGCATCGGGCTGGCTGGGCGGTGTGGGTGCGGCCGAGGGTCAGTGCCCAGGGACAGCCCCCGTCAGAGGCGCTAACGTCGCCGGCGTGGGAATCACCTGAAAGCTCTGACCGGAACTGAACCAAGTGCGATGCGTGTCTAACGAGGGCGGCGCGCATCTAACGGGGGTGGCACACGTCTAGCGGGGGGCTTGGGAAGCCCCGGAGCCGACCGGCCGTGCCCCCCGCGTGCAGGCTGTTGTTCCTGAAGCTGAAGGCGCACAACGAGAGAGAGAAATTTGCCTTCTGCTCCGTGAGAGGCTGCGAGAGAATCAAGATCAAGGCTCTGCTCCCCAAGGACGCAGGCGTCAGCGACTGCACGGCCAGCGCCTACCCCCGGTTCGCCGAGAGGGCGGTCGTGGACGTGCCCATGCCCCGGAAGCTCCTTGGCCCCCAGCTGGTGAGTGGCCCGGGCGGCCTCTGTCTGAAACCGGGCCCAGAGCCAGCAGGTCCTTCCTGGGTGCCCACCCAGCCCCCTGGCCGGTGCGGGGACGGGGGGTGCCAGGAGACGCAGGGCACGGCTCCCCAGACCCGACGACCACGCCCGGCTGTGTTTGTGTTCCAGAAGACGAAGGACCGCTTCTTGGAGGTGAAGATGGAAAGTTCCAGGCAGCGCTTCTTCCATCTCATGAGTGACTTTGCGTACATTGAAGTGAGCGGCTGGGGCCCCTGCGGGGGGCTGGAGGGGCTGACCGCAGGGTGGGGTCGGTCTCCTTGGGCTGTTGTCACAAGCCTTCCTCCTCTGGGAAGCGTGTTCCCCGACACCCTGGAGGACAGAAGTCCAACATGGGGGGAATGGCAGGGTTGGGTCCTTCTCCAGCCTCCAAGGGAGTGGCTGCCTGAGTCCTCTGCGGGACTCTGGTGGCTGCCGGCTGTCCCTGTGGTCCCGGCTCGAGGACACGCCCCTCCCACGTCTGCCGCAGTCTCCACGGCCTCCTCCCTGAGTTGGGGAGCCCCGCACCCCGGCCTTCCTCCCACAAGGACACCTATCGCTGGATTTAGGGCCCGTCCTAAAACCACGATGACCTCACCTTCAGGTCCTTAACGTAAGGACATCTGCAAAGAGCCTATGTCCACATAAGTTGACTTCCTCAGTGTCCAAGTGATGGGGCCGTCACCCAGGCCCCTCCAGAGGACTCCAGAGGACCCACGGAGGAGGGTTCACTGCGTGGAACAGCTTTGCCGGCGGGCCGCCCAGGGTCCACACGGGAGCCGCGGAGCAGGAGAGCCCCGGGCCCCCGCGTCCCAGCCGTGTTGCTCTGGCCTGCAGGTGGACGGCATGAAGCACCCCAACGCGGAGGACGGCCTCCAGGTGGTGGCGATTGACGGCAGCCGGGGCCATGTGCTGAGCCACGCCAGCTTCCGGAGCGCCATCCTGCAGGGCGTCCCATGGCAGCTGCTGGAGCACATCGCCGCCCTTCCCGACAAGTGCGTGCGCGGCAGACCCCCGGGCCGGGCCCCTCCCTGCCCCCTCGGGCCTGCGGGAGCTGGGGGCGCGTCTCCACGGGGAAGCGCCCGCCCGGGGACTCGTGTTGGAGTCGTTGAATGGAGGTCAGCGGCCAGGCTGCCCGCTTCCAAGTCGGAGGCCAGGCCCGGCCTCTTCCCCGGCCACGACGCGCTTTCCCAGCATGACCTCACCCCTCCCACACTTCCAGTTCGATCCAAATGCTGGTGGCTTTTGAGTATCTCCAGCCCAGACCTCTCCTCGGTCCCGGACATTCCTGTCCGAATGCTCCTCGGGCAACGCCATCTGGATGTCTCCTCTAGGACCCACTCTCGGTGTCTGTTGTCCTGTAAGCTCCCGGGGCAGCCCCTCCCCCGGCTCGCTCTGTTTCGGTTCATTAGCACCATCCCTGCAGAGAGCCAGACTGGAGTCTGGGCATCCTGCTCAACTCCCCCTCAATTCCCCCTCTGTCCCCATGTCCCCGTCAGCCCGCCGGCCTGCACGCCCTCCTGCCGGTCCTCCCGGTGGCTGCCCGCGGACCCCTCTGGCACCAGCACCCCGGGCTCAGCTTCCCAGCGGGCCTCCCCCGTCAGACCCATCCTCCCTGCGGACTGCCAGCAAATTCTTACCTGTGCCTGCTGCACCCTCTGCTAGGAATCCCCGGGACCTCCCCAGCACCTTCCTTCTAACACACGTGCACGTGTTTGGTGAGGTCTCTTCCAAAGCAGCCGGAAAGCTCTGTGTCTACCGAAGCCCTAGTCTTGCTAGGACCGGGGGCACGGATGTTCCTGAGTCCAGGGTGTGCAATTCTTGCTGTGGGGGCCACGTCAGACCTGTGCGTTTCTGGCTGACTGGGTGTAGAACCCACTCAGGAACCGGGAGCTGGTGGGCCAGGAAGTCTGAGTAATGTGCTTAGCGCGGCACCTACCACACAGTTAGGTGCTCAGGAAATATCGATTGGTGAGAACAAATGCTCTGTACCGACGCTGAGTGTGCGAGGGGTGCATCCAGAGAACGGGGGCTCTGCTTACACACACTTAGTCTCCGCGTCATCCCCTACTAGAAGCTTCCTTAGCATTACACATTCATGCAGAAAGATCACATTTACTGATTTGGGGAAAACACATTTTTCATCTTGAGATCCGCAGTTTTTATACCTTTTTTGGCCAGAGGATTTCTTCCTATAAAGAAACAGGATGAAGAAGTCTGGAACAAGAAGGGAAAATGCAGAGCTGCTCCGTTTAGGGAAGGGGCAGAGGCTTGGGACCCCCCCCCCACCCACCAGGGCTCCTCTGGGGCCAGGCAGCAGCCCCGTGAGCTTCGGGGGAGCAGCCCTCACTGAGAACCTGCTGTGAGCCAGCCCTGGAGCAGCCTCGGGGGCCCTGACAGCAACTGGGTACCAGCAGCCCCCTCTCTGACCTCCTGTGAAGGAGCAAGGAATGGGGCAGGGCACGTCCTACCCCATTGTCACCCTGGCCTACCCTGCACCTTCCAGCCCATCCCTAGCCCGCCACTGGCCCCAGGGTCCCAGGGCAAGGAGGAGGCAGCTGGTCCCCCTGAGAACATCAGGATGGCTTGTAGGAGTGGTCTCTGCCCTGCCGCCCCGGGGGACCTCCCCACTGACAGGTGCAGGGGCTCACAGGCCGGGACAGCCCCACACCAGGCAGACAGGTACACCGACAGCGTGTAGGCTTCTGCGTGCCCATGAGAAAGCCTGTCCCCGTGTCCAGTCCCCGTGAGCTAACCTAGGGCCCTGTCTGGAGGGCATGATCTTGGTTTGGGGTCACCCCGGCAGAAAGGGACTCCAGCCTTGCCTCTGAGCTGGAGCAGTGGTGCAACAGCCTCCAGGGAACCCAGCCCGAATCCAGTCCTGAGGAAGTGTTTGCAACGCTCCCTCTAATGGGCTTTACCCCACAACCCCTCGGGCCTCCTCTCCAGTCTCCACGAGAGCCACATGCAGCCCCAGCTCCCTTCCCATCTGTCGTGAGGCCAACAAGCCCTTTGCATCTGAGGAGTGTTCCCTCTGCTCCCAGTGGGACACAAACGGGGGTGACAGTGGGTTCCAGAATCCTCTACAGTCTCTGCACGTCTGGACTGTGGTCTGTGGTTATGGGATTCCTTGGAGATGTGAACTGGAAGCCCCGTTGGGTTTCTGTTCCTGGGGGAGGTGCTCACTTCCTCCTGTCTGGCCCGGCAGGCTGAGTCTGCCGTCATGAGCCTGTGTTCCCAGCACTTTGGCTTGAACCCAACCCAGGCAGGCGAGCCTTGCTCTGGACCTGGGCTTTTGCTAGTTGGGACCACCAGGCTGGGCACACCCCTCGCTCCAGGCCTCTGCTCCCCACCCCCGAGCATGGCTCCCCTTGGACACGTCCTCTCAGACACTTACTAAACTCTCCCCAATCACCCTATTTGCAAACTGAGCCATAGCACTGTCTTGTCTGAGCAGAGGGAAGGGACGGGAATGTGGAGGTTAGCCCTCCCCTGAGCACGTGGTAACCCCAGGCTGCAGCTTTCTCTCCGCCACGTTTCTCTCTAGTCCTAACCAATACATGCAAACTGACGGCCCTCCTCCACATGCTGGGCCCTGGCAGAGGGGTGCTCCACGCACCTTCCCTGTCCTGTCTGGGGGCAGACATCCACGGGCAGCGGGCCAGCTGAGAGCGGGCTTGGAGAGGCCACGGGCACTGACTGCAGCCACATGTGTGGGAGGGGTGCTCAGGATGTTGGTCAGTGCATGGAAAGAGCTGGTCAGCGCGGCACGTGGGACAGGCTGCCCTTCCCCAAATCCCAGTCGGCCCTCTGGGCACTGCTCACTGCCCCTCTCCCCACCGCCACCGCCCAGGAGGAACCCTCCCTCCAGCCTGGCCTCTGACGTCCCCTTCTCTCGCGCAGTTCCATAGTGCTCATGGTGTCCAAGGGAAGATACACCTCCAGGGGCCCCTGGACCAGAGTGCTGGAAAGCCTCGGGGCAGAGAAGAGCCTCAAGTTGAAAGGTCAGTGGTCTGCGGGGGGTGTACTTGACGGTGGGTCCAGATCCCTGGGGTGCAGCTGCTGTTGCCCCCTTGCTTTCCACCAAACCCCCGAATCCTCAACACAAGTGGTGGCCTTCCGGAATGCACGGCAGGATGCCACCTGTCCCCAGGCCTACAAGGCACCTTCCCCTTAACGTGGGGCCCGACCCTGGAAGAAACTTGCTGGCGGCGTTGGCTCGTCTGCTCAGCAAGTGCTCCCCACCTTTTTAACAAAATACCCGCAGAAAAGTGGCTTGTTCTGACCATCCTCCCAGGTCCTGCTGCTCAGCCCGACAGGGCCCGCGTGCTCCCCGGCACTCCCCTAGCAGATGTCCCACATTTCCTTGGCGCAGCAGTCCACAGAGCGCTCGTTTGTCCCTCCCTACCTGGGAGAAAAGGAAAGCCCGAAGATTCTAGGTGGCTTGTCCAGGGTCACCCAGCACTTTTGCGACAAAGCCCAGCACAGACCCCATAGGGAAGAAGCCAGCTGGCCCAGAAATGCCGGCCTGACCCTCGTCACTGTCACCGCAGGCTGTGTTGGGGACGGGCGTCCCTGCGGTGCTGGGAGGGAGGTAGAGCGAGTCTCCGGACACTCCTGTCCACTGTGATCCATGTGTGGCATGCAGCCCTGCCCTGTGCTGAGCACCTCGTAATTCATGAAGAACCAGGCATTCGGTGGCCTTATTTCCATTTCAGATGGAATTAGACACTTGAGTAATTTGCCCAAGATTCGAATTTGGATCCGAATGTCCCTAGTCCAGAGCCAGCCAGGGCCGTTGGCTGCCGTGCCACTCTGACCACAGAACCCTCCAGCGCTGCTCGCCCATCCTATGGGACGTGAACTCCAGGCAGCTCCCTGAAAAAAATCAGGGACCATGAGTGAAGGCCCATCAAAGGTGCCGAAAGGGAACCCCAAGGAAAGAGAGGTCTCTTCTCCAGCTCAGTCCTGGATCATTTTGGGGCTTCTGTCTATTTAGTTACGACCTGGTTGCCAAGAGCGGCCGTGCCCAAGGTGACCTCAGTCAAGCAGTGCTTTCCCAGTGGTGGGAAACGTGTGTGGCCCGCCGGGCTGGGCCATCCTCAGTGTGGACATGGAGCCCCACGGCCTGCCAACAGCTAAGCTCTGAATGCAAGAGGGAGACCGCTGTGCGGGGCCAAGGCCTCGCCGTCTGGTCGGGCTGCTCCGTCCACTCCGTGCCCTGCACAAAGTCCTTCTGAGGCCACAGCATGTGGGAGCGAGGGAGAGACCTTGTAGAGATGCCCACCCCTCACGGGACAGACGGCGTCACTGGGCTTCAGGCCGGGGTGGGCGGGGGCCTCAGCAAGAAGGTGGCGGGCACTCCCGGGAGGTGTCCTGTGTAGAGCAGAGTCACCACCCCAGGCAGCTGGCCCGAGGCCCAGGTGACACCCGGTGTGCCCCCCACAAACGACACCAGGTAGCATCAGCAGCGGGGCACCAAGCTCACTGGGGGGCACCGTCCGGTGCACGGAGGAGACGGCTACTTGCTAGGAGCAAGGGGAGGGTGACGGGGAGCCTGCGAGGTTGGGGGGTCGTAGCCACACTCTCGGGGCCTCTGTTCATGGGACCCATCTCTGCTTTCCAGAGAAGATGGCATTCGTTGGCTTCAAAGGGGGCTTCCGGCCCACCTGGGTGACTCTGGACACGGACGACCACAAGGCCAAGATCTTCCAAGTGGTGCCGATCCCCGTGGTGAGGAAGAAGAAGCTGTGAGGGTGCCTGCTCGCAGTGCTGCCCCCCGGCGCGCCGTGACAGCGGGCCCCGGTGGAGGACGGCCCCCAGGCCCCTGGCCCCAGCGGGGTCAGCCCTGATGGGCCAAGGGAAGGCGTCTCTGACAGAGGTGTCTGCTGCCCCCTCCTCCCCGTCCCCACTCAAGTGTCTCCCTGCAGCCTCCTGGGTACTTCTCTCCTCCCTCTGCGGGGGGCGTGAGGGGGGCGTCGGGGGCATACATGGAGCCCCGAGCGGTGCTGGCAAACCCAGTCTGCTCGGCAGGAGCCCCGACCTAGCCATTCGCAGATCTCCGTGCTCCCCAGCCTGCACGGTAGGAGGTGGAGACCAGGAGAGACGGGTCTTAGGGAAATCTCTGTTCCTGCACGCAAGCAGCAACCTTCAGGGCTTGGGAGCCGGGGTGTCGACGGCGTGACCGGCTGCCCTCGGGGAATGGGCCAGCCCTGCCTCTGGAGGGGTTCGGCCTTTCTGGAGACTTCAGGTCCCAGGATGGGGGAGGACTAGTGACTTCTCGAGGCACTTTCCGTTGTGAGATTCCAGAAGTCTGTGGCTTTCTGCACCGCAAGCGGACCCCCGCCATAGACGAGATTCTTCCTGGCCGGCGCCTGGGACGCGGGGTGCCCCGGGGCGCGCAGGGTGGGGGCAGTGAGAAGCCAGGCCTGGAGTCAGGGGCTTGCAGGCTAGGGGGACGGGCGGTCAGCTCTGTGCGTCCTCCGATGCCGGGTGGAGACTGTGAAGGGGGGAGGATGGGAACCCATGCAGGTGCCCTGAAGGGAAGGATCCTGCATGCTTGGGGGGGTCAGGAAACTTCCCGCAGGAGGAGGAAGGGGGCCCGCAGGAAGGTGGGGCTGGGCAGCTCGGTGGGCAGAGGGGGTTGGAGGTGAAGCTGGTGACTGTAGGTCACCCTCTGCCTGCTCCTTGCTGGCCCCCTCATCGCGGCCAAGCATGCTGGGGGTGGGTGCTCGGCAGGCTCGTAATGCCCACTGCGGGGAGCACTTCGGCCCCCAGCCAGCCCGCCTCGGACCCCGGGCAGGGGGGGAGCTAGGTCAAGAGCTAGGTCAAGCTCTATTTGGGGCCTCATGGGTTCTTGAACGGGCTCACCCCTTAATGAGCCCAGGGTTTTGGGCTTGGAAAGGACCTTAATGATAACCCAGTCCCAAACCATCATTTTGCGGGCGGGGCACGTGAGACCCTGAATGGGGAAGAACCACACAGCCAGGCCGGGGGACCGCGCTGGGAGCCCCATGCCCAGCACCTGCTGCCACACCACATTGCCTCAACGACGGGCCCCAGGGTGTTCCGCACCCCCAAGGGAGCTCCCCAGACGGGACCCCGTCCCCTGGAAGGGGAAACAGATCAGAATGGAGAGAACTGGCCCATGGAGGTTCCCCCCTTCCCCCGACCTTCTGTGCTCAGAGGGCTGCCCTCCCCTGGGCTGGGGGCAGCCCTGCAGCCTCCACGGGTTCCAAGTCTGCCATCCCTCGAAAGGGCACCCGGCAGCCACGCCTTTCCCCCTGGAGCCCCCTGGTCTGCAGGCCTGCAGGTGCGGCCCAGGGGACAGCGTCAGGGCACACCACCAGGCTTCCAGTGAGCTCCGGGCGGGGGGGTGGTCTGCAGAGGTGCGGGGCCCACCGTGGGCCCTCCAGCGACTGCTCACCACCCTGAAGAGAGGTCCGGGAAGGAGGAAAGCTCTCCCCTCTGCTCAGGTCCCCGGGTCACCCGGGGGGAGGGTGGGCATGAGAAGCTGTGTTTTCCCCTTTCCTGCGCCAACCACAAAGCCTTTCTTCAAAGAGGGCCTTCTTAGCTCCCTGTGCCCGGCCGCGCCCGTGACGCTCGGGAAGGGGGCCCCCTCCCAGGCTGAGCTGACACCTCCCAGTTCGCCCAGCGGCTCAGAGGTGGTGGAGGGAGGGGCAGCTGCCCAGGCTCTGCTCCCGGGCAGCCCTCCTGCGGGCAGCTGCGGGGCCCTGCCGAGGGGAGCCGAGATGACCTCATGTTCGCGACTACGCTTCTGCGGGGTTTTCGGACCCTGTCGGCGCAAAGGGTCTCGACACTGTGAACCACTTAGGATGTGATCACTTCAGGTGGCCAGGAACACGGGCTGTCTTTAGTTCGGTTACTTTCCAAGACGACCTACTTGGGAATCCTCAGAGGGGTGCATACGTCTAACAGCGCGGGATCTGTGTGCTTTCTCTCCGGGCACGCTCTTGGTGGCACGGCTGACTTGTGGCTTGGAAAACCGTTCCTACGGCTCTCTCTGTTCGTCAGGTTCATGCGAGCTGGGCCTTTAGGGTAAATGTCACTCCTCTGAAATGCACGTCTTCTTCCTGTTGCCGAAATAGCGGGTCCTTTTTCGGGAATTTGATGTATAGTGTGTTTGTGTGTAAACGTTTCTTACAGGCGCCACCACGAACAAAGATGTATTTTCTATTTATTTATTATATATGCATTTGGAGAAGTCATTGTCAGAGAAATGAAGAATTGTCTTAAATGTCGTGTGTGGGGGGTGTACCCAGAGCCTTCTGCGGGCAGCGGAGGACCTTGGCTCTGGTTTGGAAAATCTTGCTGTACCATAGTAAACATACAAAGGATCTCATTCTCCTGTCTGCTTGTTTTGTTTTCCATGAATGCGGCCCTCATTTTAAGCCAGATATCTAAGGGAAATAAGATTGACGAAATCAGCCTGAGTGCCTCTCTCACTTCCAAGAATAATTATACAGCAGTGTCCTACCTCGCCCTGCCCTGAGGGGGCGCCCATAGGTCCCGGGGAGAAGCTGTCATTCATTTGTGTGGCAGGCCAGGCCCAGGACATGCCTTGGCCTCCATGCTCCCCAGCCATCAGGACATTGGCAGGGCAGCTCCGTCCCCTGGGGAAGCCAGGAGGGGCCCACAGGGTCTTGGCTCGAAGCAGGACTGTTTCTTCCTTCTGGACGCCAAACATAGCGTTGGAGGACTGCATGGAGGTGGAGAAATGGGGCCGAAGCAAGCTGCTGGACAAGACGGGGCAGGGCCAGCCTCTCGCGGGCCCCTCGTCCGCACCGGGAGGGCCTCGCAGGATCTGGGGGGAGGTGGTGGGAGGTGGAGCCGAACGGGGTGACCAGGTGGCGCTCTAAGCTGTGCCACCCCATAGGCAGCCACTAGCCACACTTGGCTACCGAAGCTTAATCACAATTAAATACAATGAAAAACTCAGTTCCCAGGGGGCACTAAACACATGCGATGTGCTGGGAGCCCAGGGCTGGG